>JAVCKV010320912.1:0-13979 GCA_032274145.1 Herpochondria borealis
TAATCACCTACACTACCCCTAACCACCTACACTACCCCTCCCTTTGCCTTTTTTTAATGAACCTGAGACAGTTCTTGGGTCTTGCAGATGACGATCTCATTGACATTCAAGAACCCGAAAACATATGAGGTGTTGCAAGGAGAAGTTTCACGCTCATGGTGCCATTTTCATGAAGGTCATTGACCACCCAATGAAATACAGTTCATGCGCCCATCGTGGCAATACACAAATTCGATTCTGTCCGGGTGAAGAGTATACTTTCTTTCGTCGTTTGTGCTTGCCTGCCAGCGCAAAGGTCAACGCTCAAGAATCACGACACCAGAAAGTCCCAGAGAATACACCGTAGTGGTCAGACTGGGCACGTTTCAGTTCCCTGGCAAGCACATGTCTACTATTGCAGAGGAATATAATGAATTCCACATGACTGACTATAAAAAAGTCTATTTTTAAACGATAGAACCATGTCAGGGACGTCTGACTACACTAGGTACTCCGTACTATATGCCGCACAGCGGGAGAGCAAAGTTCTCATGAATCACTTTCTTTTCTCTTCTGTAGCAAATCTGGGAAAGATCCAACAGAAGACGAGGATCATCATGGCGAGGACGCAAAGTCGAGATTCAGTAGGGTATCTATTCTCGCTAGCCTGGTTTACTCGGATAGCAGCGACGCGACGAAAAAAGTCAGCATTCTTTCCGTTACACTTCTGTGCGTGTTGCGTTGCATCCTTGATGCAAACTTCCATCAATGACTTGTCGCCTTGCTGAGCATATCTTGATGCTTGACCCAAATCAGAGTTCATCTCTCGCAAGTGGAAGCTATGCTCGCTAGCCAGTTGTCCTCGGATAGCGGCCACGCGGCCGTCTAGCTCTTCGGAAACGTCTCTGTAGGCACGATACGCCTTCTCATTGGAGTGCTCCTCTTTCTGTGTCTCTGAGTTGGAGTCATCCGTCGGGGTTGACGGTGACTGCCAATGTCTCCATGTATCATCACCAGACAGAGCTTCTTCGTACGCTGCATGGATATTTCGAAAGTTTGCTGCTGCGCGTTGCTTTTCAAGGGGATCGAGAAACTTGTCTGGGTGTGTTTCTAAGGCTTTCTTCCGATACGCCTTCTTAATTTCTTTCGCCGAACTACCTGGCGATATACCCAGAATCTGAAAGCAAGAAGTCATGATGGTGGTTTGTCGCAGGTGGTATGGCACAATGTTCGTGTTTGTGTGATGATGACGGCTACTGATGGTCGACGGATCCCGTACAAACTCCACGACGACGAGGTTCGTAGAAACCTGAAATGCCTGTTTCGGCGAACTCCAGCAAGGGAACCTAGCTTTCGAGCTTTAGGGAGTTGGGAGATTGAATGTTCTGCTGCCATCTGGCGCTCCTGTCAATAAACTTGAAAGATGGCCTTAGTTTGATTGAATCGTAGATTGGACGCAAAGTCTATTCTAGAGCAACACAACTGGAGAACTTGCTATGAATGCACACTGAGAAGGTATTTCGACCCCGAACGCCGACGGCCATACTCTGGCCGCCTGATTCAGAGTACCACGTGTACTTTCAGTCTCTACTCCTCCTATTACCAACGCTTTAGTTTCGACATGTGAAGTCTAATAACTGTGCGAAAGGTGTACTGTACGCCGGAGGTCTAGAAGCAACAATGCACGCAATGTAGCAAGTCTCCGGTATCCCTTTACTCGTAGTCGACAGAAAGGGATATTGCCGTGGCTGTAGACACCGAGAGGATTCCCTTGTACGTGGTAGTGGAGACCCCTACTACGGTTTGCCAGATATTTCTTTGTCCTCAACTCATTGTCCTAGATTGAGGAGGGTCCTGACAAATAGGGTTATGTTTCAAGGGATCGCATGCAAGGCGGCTGCGCGTATAGCTACCGTGGCGCATATGTTACCCTGTCTCCTACGGTAGATTCTAGAGACTATTGATGTTGCCAATTGAGCGACCTTAGTCTTAGTTCAATGTTGATTTTGTTTGGACATAATTCGACTTGCATAAATGATCATTTCGTACAAAACTATCATACTGGATGTATGAATAGGGTGAAGAAGATCTTCACAAGAAGGCTGGCTTCCCAGACCCGCTTCTGAAATAGACTCAAGTACAAAAATGCGAATGGATAATCTTTAGTAGACACCAGAAAATCATATTTTGAACACAGGAGGTAGTGATCACATCCACCACCAAAGTTATAGATAGCGACCGACTTGCAGTTAGTAGCACTACATCAACAGCATGGCCGATACCTACAAAGCTGCCTCTGTGCTTTACAGTCCTGTGACTGACGATCCGTCTGATGCCAGTGGAACGATTGCAAAGAACCTTGATGTGCTCATTCCCTTGGTTGCTGACGCCAAATCTCAAGGAGCTCAAATCATTGTGTTCCCCGAATCCTACACCGGCACACTTATTTGGCCCGACTTGGTCGGTGAAAAGCTCGCTGAGTATGCCGAGATGTACCCTGCTGTGGGAGCTCAAGGCTGCACTAACTCTACCCTTGTTGGCGTGCAACATTCTACCACCGCGTGTGCCGCCATGAATAACTCCATGTACATTGTGATGAACATCCCCGAGCTGCTCAACTGTACCACCGTGGTGACAGATCAGGCCGCGAGAGAGCGAAAGTTAGCTGAGGACGCCCCCGTGGAAGTCACGTGTGATGATCTCCAGGAAAAGAGGGTCTACATCTTCAACTCACTCGCCATCTACGGTCCACAAGGCACTCTCGTCGCGAAATACCGCAAGACCAACACGTATCCAATTCGCTATGACTATGCCTACCCCGAAGTTGGCAAGGAGAAGACAGACTTGACGACATTCACCACATCCTTCGGAGTGGACTTTGCCGTGCTGATCTGCGCCGACGCCTTCAATCCCCACATTATCCCGGAATACATCCGAAAGGATGTGAAGAACATCCTCATTCCGTTCTACGATGGTGGTAGGCCCCCAGTCTATTCCATCACCGGTATTCATGGTGGCTACTCGCATAACTACGGTGTCAATGTGATTGCTTCACAATCCCAGACCTTCTCGGGTGTGGGTGTCTTCGAATCTGGCAGACCCAAATTCTGGAGTGTCAACGCTGATTTATCAGGCGCGCCCTACACCGAGATGGTGGTGGTTGAGCTCGCCAAGGATCCTGAGCCGCCCACTGTATCCACCGTCGGACAGTCCCTGGAGCCAGTGTTCAACGACACCGTCGTTGAGACCTGCCGCTGGCTCGGAAATGAGGGCACCGAAGTCGACGCTCCGTGCATCAAGATTGAAGTTCCTGGTAGTGGAGAGGCTGTAGACTTTGTCGGTACCCTGAAGCAGCCCGTCGACCTTGCCGGTAAGGAAGTGATGATGAATTGCACTATCTCGGCCTCACTTAAGTCAGATTCCAACGAGACGCAAACCTATGTCATGATGGCCGGTTGGCGTGACTCTGAACTCATCGATGAACTTCTATTCTGCGAAATTGCCGTCTGCCACGACTTTCCCGATTGCTCCAAGGACTGTCCCATTTGCTTGGAGCCGTACATTGGTGGCGCTACCTTAACAAAGTTCCACCTTGCCGCCTCTGTGCCAGAGTACTTTGAGAACGGAGACAGACAGATGCGCTTCCCCATGATGAACGGTTTTGCTGGAAGGCCAGCCTCCTCGGACATTTACGATTGGATCGGAGGCGATGACAACATGCGCTTCATGAATCTTGTAGAAGGAGAGCAGGTACCGAGCCTAATGGGTGCGGGTGCCTTCTACATTGGGTTTGCCCCGCTGCAGGAAGAAGCTCCCGATCCTACTCCATCCCCCATCTCTGGTCCTACTCCGTTCCCTGTCGCTGGTCCAACTCCAGTTCCAACTTTTCCACCAACTCCAACTCTCCCACCCATTCCAGCACCTCCGACGAGCTCTGGCTTCCTCGCTGGAACGAGCCCCTTGATTGTTGCATTGGCGGTACTCATTATGATGATGAGTGCTCGTCGTTGGTAAGGAATCTGCAGCCTCTTTTTCGACTCTTCCTTTTTTGACGCGTTCATCGATCCTACCTATTACAAACAGAGTCACTTCAGATTACGAAGACTACTACATATGAAACAATGCACATCAGTACATTCGAGGATAGCACTCCATACTCTGGGGCTTGACCAGGCCTAAGACAGGTGAGCTAAGGTTCTCGAAACTATTCATTTGATCGTCATCACTGAGAGACAATCATAGAGCAACCCGTCCTTCGATCGAATATATTTATAAGAGCTTTACTTCACTTTATTTGCATAGGGATATAAGAGTTTGATGGTCAGCTGCTGCTGAACCGTTCGATTGATTCGCAGACTCACTGCTTGATCGGAACGAGTTAGTCAGAGGTCGTAGTAAGTGTTAGTGGCAAACGCAGTACCAAGAACTAGCGCGCCCAGTCGCGACCGCACATTACTGGAGACTGGTTTGATTGCCGTGCCACTGTTCGGCGTGTACTCTATTCAGAGCTTACACACACACATACAGTTTCTATAGTATTAGTATGAAGCGTCGGCCCTGCTGTTGGTACAACATAGTGGTATCACTACGCAGAAATTCCGTATGCTACTTCATATTTAGAATTAATTCTATGCAAGAATGAATCAATCCTCTCCTTTACATCATAATGTCTCCCAGGTACTCTCTGGCACCTTCGCCCTTTCCAGATGATGCCTTTGGACTCGCCCATTTCAACGATGACTTGGCAGTCATGGACTTGATGATGGACCCAGGACTCTCCAACGAATCCTGACTGTTCTTGTAGAGCGCATCGGCGACCCATACTGCGTTGAATCCCTTGTCTCTGCAGCCCCACGCCTCCTCGATTTCTTCTAGACCCTTGTCATTCTTGGCAAAGATGTTGCCCACAAAAATCACTTTGCGGTCCTCTGGCATGTTCAGATCCGCAATACAGGCAATCTTTTCTTCAATGCCAGCGACACTCACGAGCACTATTTTGGCGCCAGCGTCAATCGCCGTTTGAGCCTCTTCGTTCGAAGTCACCGCCACCAAGGCCTCCAACTCCAAATCTTGCGACGCCTTGAGGAATTTCTGCAATTTCTCTTCTCCCAACACACCCAGAGTCAGAACCACCGCCTTGGCTCCCGCAGTCACACTCCGCGCCAGTTGCACCTCATCCACCACCAAGTCGCTGTTAATAATCGTCACGGGGCCCGGAATTTCATTGCGCGCTCGGCGTTGTTCCTCACTAAAGGATGCCACGTCGTCGTAGGTACATCCACCCATGCGTTCGTCGGCCATGACGGAAATGGCAGTCGCGCCGTATTCACGAAACATGGGGGACAAAATTTCCGGATCAAATTGTTCATTGATAAAGCCTCCATTCTCCACTTTGCGCTTGTATTCGGCAATGACTGTAATGGTACCCTTGCGTCGAGTGAGCAATTCTTGGAGGGGACCAGGTGCAGTGTCGAGAGCAACGTCGTCGTCACTACTAATTTTCTTGTATTCTGCCATGACATTATCTGGAACACCCGCTTCGCAGTACTTGCGAATGTCTGCCTCCTTTGCCTTGCGCGCCAAGACTCCAATGGCATTCAATGCAGATGATGATGATGACTGTAGCTTGTTGTTTCGGATCGGGGGGCTAAAGGCGCTGGCCCCGTAGACGGCAAGGAGTAGAGCAATAGTCGTTGTTCTCATGGTGGATGATGGATGGGATGATGATGTGATGTTCGCAACGAGTGGGATGTTGTACAGTATGTGTGAGTGGCTATGGTGATGTTTGTTCTTTTTGCGTCATGCGTTTCGTGCGTTGTCTTGTAGCTACATGACGTCATGCTTTCTGACAGCACACAGTACAGTAGCGAGTACTTGTTCAAAGATGATAATACACTCACACTATGAACATGAAAGCGAACTAGAATGTAGTCATCTTGCTCCTCCAGTCTTCAGGTTGCCCCTACCGTGAGAAGTGTAGTAACTTTTTACTTGTTTATAGCCCACTGCTGGCCAAAGTGGTGTGCAGCTACGAACATGGCTTGAGGACATCGTGATTGAAGTCAGCTTGCGACCATCAGGTCAGCACTCGATGCATGCTCCGACAGACAGTCGACGATTTATCTTTCGTGCGAGAATCTCCGCAACGCGGTCGATCTATCAGCATACTGTTATGTGTCTCTTCGTCTCCAACAAAGCACCACCACACAAGTTCGAAAGTTATACTGCACTTACAGTCGTGAAATCATCAATCTTCATGCCTCCACTTGACAAGGTGCCCATTCTCCATTTGCGGTTCCAAAAAGCCTCGAAAGACAACACTCGTGGGTAGTAGTAATTTGCGCTGCTCATTTTTGTACTCACAGGCCCATCGAGCTCCATATCCACTCATGACGCGAATCTCCAAAACGGGCTGCTCGTTCATGCCTCCAAAGGTATGAATGTTGATCCAAATGGCCTCGCGCAATAGTTTCAGCACCACTTGTTCTGCTTGAACATTTTGACTTTCTGGACTGCCCTTGACGACTCCTCCAAAGAACGATGACGATGAACCACCACGATGAGCATGCTTGGCACGAGCTCGAGCGGCAACGGATAATTTTTGTTTGTGAATTTGATTGGCCGCTTGCAACAGGCTACTCCATGAGGGCGGTAGTAATAACAACTGTCCTTCAGCAGCAGCAGTACCTATCGTCCTGCGCATTCCAAGTAGGTGCAGCACTCCGTCATTGCCCGCTTGATGCAACCAATCCTCAACGTCGTCGCTGACAACAATCGGAGGGCGCTCGTACTCTGAAAACTTGAGTATAGATGCAGGTACTAGTAGTACCAATGGAGTTGTCGTCGTCGTCGCTCCGCTTGCTGGATCATGCGTAGTAGTAGTAGTAGACCTCAGGAGATCCAGTCGTCGAGCCAGCTCTCGATACAATGGTTGCTTCGGTAGTCCTCGAAATAATGGACGAAACTCGTCGTCATCAATAATATGCTGTTCATCATCATCAAGAGCAATTATTTGATCATAATATTGATCATCGTCTTGGTCCCAAACTAAAAGTGCCTCACAAAGACATGGGTCCAAATTATGATTCTTCGTCCTCAACAACGCTCTCCTGAGTCGATCTTCTGTCGTTGGTGAGTAGAACCCAAAGAATGACCACAGTGTGGTAATAACATTGGATGCCATCATCATCATCCTATCGACTAAGCACTAACTGCTCATGACACTATTGCTATTATGCGCTTTGTTCTCCATCAGCATCAACAATAAACGATCTGAGACGTGACCTGATGTGATGGTCGTTTGAACGATCTTCTGTGCCCAGCAGCGGTTAGAAGGAGTTATCGATGGCAATAACCATGTCTGGTAGAGACGTTATTCTAGCGTTATGGGTTGGTCTCGCGCCCGAATATGAGAACAACCTTGTTGTCGAACCTATTGCGAGGCCATTGGTCGGTGTCTGACCCTGCCGTTGCTGAAGAATCTTCATTGATCTTGTGTTGTAGTAGTTGGTTGGGAAAAAGAGACGACACGTCGACTTCCTTTCAACTAACTTGTGGAAGAAACTAGAGCAATGGAGCCATCTGTCATCATGCAGACCTCAACCGCTGTCGCTGAGAACGGTTCGAAGAATTCGAACTGTACCAGTCATAACGGGGCCATCAAGCCCTCTATGATTAGCAACAACAACAATGAGGCCCCTCGCAGCAGAATCATCAACAGAATCTTGAATGTCCTTGGATACTTGCTTCGAACCGTCATTTTGGATGTTCCCCTTTTGTTACTCTTTGCGCTGTACGTGTCGGCGGTTCTCATCGAAGGGACAATGATTACCTACTTGATACCTCAGGTGAATTTGATGAAGTGGGACGAGAAACGTCAATATGAAGAAATCACGTACTTTAGCCGAGATTGTAGGTCATCCGACATTACCACCAATTCGACTCAAGATCTCATGATTTCACAGGATATGGATGCCACAGAATGCATGGAACACATACTTCACCATGGAGCATCCCTCTTCCCCGATATCTTGTCCAACGAGACCGCTAACGCAGCACGAGACTTTATTTTAGAGAGAAACTTGATTGAGGAAGGCTTTGGTGTCATTGAGAATGACCATCGCTACTCGTTTGGAGTCCAGGTCAACTCTCATCCTTCCATTCAGCAAGCACTGAAAGAAATCGGAGAACACGAGCAGCTTCAAACAGCGTTGAGAAAGATTGTAGGTCCAAACCCTGCCATTGTTGAGTTTACCGGCATCACGTCAACCTTTGGTGCTACTACCCAATATTGGCATCAGGATGTTGTACCGGATGGGTCCGCATTCAAGTGGGCTCGAAGCTTTGTGCCCACGTATTCTCTGTTTATTCCTCTGCAAAACATTACCGCCGAGATGGGTTCCACCGAAATCTGTCCAGGATCACACCAGTGTTCTGACCAGATTGAAGATTACTGTATACGACAAGGTGGCATGCTCGTCTCTGGCACTACTGGCGCCTGGAAGACAGGCACGGGAGCTTTGTTGAATCAGCAATTGTTTCACCGCGGCACTGCTCATGTGGACAAGAACGGACCGGCGCGTACCTTGTTCATTCTCACATTTGCGAGTCGACCTCGGTTTGGGAAGAATCAGGTGGAAACAAGACAGATTGGACATCAGGGTTCGTACTCTCTCCGATGGAATCATTGGGGTCATACAATGGATGACTTTCGCAATGCTGCGAAGTATATGGCAGAGCCGTGGGTGACTCTTCGAGCGCTAGGTCTTGTCAAAGCTCCAGGTCGGCAGTGGGGCTGGGATTTCATCACAGTGACTTGTATGAAAATTGCGAACGATCAGTCGGGCTTTGGTGAAGAGACTCTGGAAGATTTCATTGAAGACGGTGGCTTCACGGTACTCCCAAAGTTCTTGAAAGCAAAGTATGAGAAAGGCGACGATTGGCCGACGTATCTGCTACGATCGATTGGAAGGATCCGAGAATGGCTACAGCACGCGAACACTGAGGCGTTGATTGGATACATGGTCGGTGTGCTGCTGATCAATATGTTTCTGTGGCTTGCTGGCTTCAAGAGGAGGCGAAGGAATGTGCGGCGCGCCATTCGTCGACTCGTCTTGGCTCGTGGTCTGGTGTTGATGATTAGTTTCTTGGTCGCTCTTCGGATTTCAACAAGCCAGTGGGCGCATAATATTCGTCACAGCAAGGCGTATCGAGGGTACAGATCTCCCATTGCTGCAAACCAGCCCGCAACATTGCCACTGGATGTTGATGTAGTCGAGCATGGACGCTGTCAGACATCTTACCTGGCATCGTCCACTAAAATACTGGATATCACAAACCCAGGCAATCGCCGCTGGATTCATCTGGTCAACACGAACGCTCGGAACTACCACAACCTACCTATGTCCCTGAAGCGAGCCGTAGCCGAGATGGTGCTGAAGGAAGTCAAAACCTTTCATTGGGCTCGCATGTTGAAACAAGATGACAACAGTGGGCAGTGGGTTGAGATGTCAAGCAAAGAAGAGCTTCAAAAGGCGCACGAGGATTTGTTGAAAGCGAACGATCATGATCTAGACTTTGGCTTGACTCAACTGAGCTACCTAGAGGGTGAGCTTGGTGGTGGAGTCTTCCGTGAAAGCAGACTCCATCGCAAGGAGATTCCTGCACTTTTATCGGCTTTGCGAGAGAAGTTGATTGGAGTGCTATATCTTGATCCAGGCCACACTCCTGGCCGTCTCAGCACACGCTTGAATAGAAATGCGACAACTGTCACAGGCTTCAATGTCCAACTCAAGCTGACGATGGTGCCGACGAAGAAGCCGAAGAATTCTACACGATCGCAGCGTGTATCACGTTCGTCACTTCCACCAAGACTTGATCCCATTGAGCCCTTTCCAGGAGCATGGGCTCGCGTAGGGGACACTGTTATTGGCAAACTCAATTGCGAGGCTAATGGTGCGTATTGTACAAATCGACATTTTTCTCGTAGCGAAGCATCCATTCTCATTATTTTGTACCTTGTCCTGCACAGAGTGGTACCGTGCTGTTGTGACAAAGATTGATGCCAGCGAAAACACCTATGACATTCGATATGACGACGGTGCGGACGATGAAGGTCTTGATAGCCACTGCATCCGACCCTTTCTTCCATATGAGCTATATGAGCCAGTAGGAGTTTATGTGGATGATGGATTCTGCAACGGTCGCATTATTGCTGTTCACGACGACCTCACGTATGATGTGGAAACGTACAACTTTGGGGTTCAAACGAATGTTTCCAATTCCGAACTCCGGAGGTTCGACTACGATTTTGGATTGGGAACAGTCGTGGAAGCCAAGACCCCATCTGACGATACATGGCGTCGGGGGAAAGTTGTTGACTTAAAAAGTGCCGTTGCTGGTGACGTTATCAGCGTTGACATTCTCTATGAGGATGGCGAGGAAGAGTTTGGGGTTGCAATTAGTCGCGTCCGCATACTTGATCCTGATAACGAGGCGGGTGGAGACAATGGTCCGTCTGCCGTTTCCTCAGAGGCAGGTGACACTGGCAGCGGTGATCCTCTTTGTGTCGACCAGGAGGCGCACTGTAGTGTCTGGGCCAGCAAAGGTGAATGCTCAGCGAATCCCGGCTTTATGCATTCAAAGTGCCCCAAGAGCTGTGGTACTTGTGAAGCCAAAATGAACGGTGCTGGTGCTGCAAAATATGAGTTGACTGACGAGGATAAAAAAGTGATTCAAATGAGTGCTGGCTTCGGGGAGGAACAGGCTGTCTCTGGATCTGAATCTGCGAAAACTCTTGTTGTTCTCCGAGCAAGCATTGCATATATGGGCCAGGATGTTCCAAGTCTGCCACCAACTATTCAAGCCAAGTGGTGAGTCGAGAATGGTTTAATCGTGTATCATCTTCTGTTGTTCTGCCCTAACCCATTCGTTGAACTAGTATAAATCGCAATCTTCTTTGTGCTTTCTGGGCTGCTGTTGGAGAATGTGACACAAACCAGGCATTCATGCTCGACCATTGTTCCCCCTCTTGTAAAATTTGTCACTTGCACTGGAAACCGATTAACGTCTAACGACGTACGAGCTCTAACTTGGAATAGTTCGTCGAAATCTGCCTTCATTCAATAATATCACCCACGAAGATCCGACTCCCAGCACACAGGCTATTCTTTCATGCCCCAATTGAAATTGAACCTTCTGGTTCTGGATCCTTTAGATTTAGATTGCAAGATCTGTGCACCGTACTTTTTGGCCTTCTCCCTGGAGACTTTCTTGACAGCATGGTGACAGCAAAGATGCCCTGGACATGCTTCCAGGAGTCTGACCTGACAGCATGGCATTTCTTGATAGATTTTTATCTACTCTAACTAATAGAGTCGAATAGTCTACGACGTACAATATACTCGTGAGGAAAAAATCTACCCCACAACATAAAAAACCACAAACTCTGAAACAACTCAAAGCTCCGTGTACGATGCTGATTCGCCCTTGCTTCGTGTCTCTCCTCTCCCCGTTGCTGTTGACCTCGACCGCAGCGTTTCCATCGCAACCGGGTAGTTGCAACAGTCCACAGCCTTTGGGAAACGCCCACCTTCGCAATGGAGATTTCGATGGAGGAACTGCCTTGTCCACCTTTGACTTGGAGGTTAGGATCGACGGCAAGAGACTGGACCCCAACACTCCCTTTGAGTTTGAGGCTGGGGAAATGTTGGATATCGAACTAGTATCCAATGATGAAGACTTTCTTGGGTTTCTCTTGAAACTCAGCAAGGACAACGTCGATACCAGGGGCTTTCTTAGCTCAGACGAAAACGACGTGAGAGACAATTTGGAGGACTGCGAAGTCATGATGGCTAGCAGTCTCTCACACCGAGACAATGGTGATAAGCGTTCAATCAGGGGTTCCATTCTTGTTGATGATCCCATGGATGGACTCAGGTTGGAAGTTACCGTGATTATCGAAAACGACGACGACGACTCGGAGTGGTACGCGTCTGCTTATGATCTCAAGGCAATCGCGACAACTTCCATTTCCATGGAGTGTTTCCCAGGAGATGCCGTTGTCCAAGTCAAGGACAAGGGTGAAGTGGCAATGAAGGATCTTCGCCTTGGCGACCTTGTCTTGACAGACGACAGCAACACCTTCGAGCCCATCTACAGCTTTGGGCACTACAATACCACTGTTTCTTCCCAGTTTTTGCAGCTCAAGACTGCTTCCAAGACGTTCGAGCTCAGTCAAGATCACATGGTCTTTGTCGACGCAAACAGAGCGGTTCCGGCTTCTTCCATTCAGTTGGGCCATGCCCTCCTCACCTCCTCTGGAGAGCTCGAAGATGTCAAGTCCATCAAGACGGTTGTACGTAGCGGCGCGGTTGCTCCCTTCACGCCTTCTGGCACAATCGTAGTCAATGGAGTCAAGGCTTCGAACTTTGTCTCTTTTCAGAATGCCGATACTCTTCAGATTGGTAGCTTCTCAACTGGGTTGACTTACCAATGGATGGCTCATACCTTTGAGCTCCCTCATCGCATTTGGTGCCATCACCTTGGATCATGCAAGGAGGAGCAGCATAATACCGAGGGTATCTCTACTTGGGTGGCAGTCCCTTCTACCATGTGCCGTTGGTTGATGGCTCAACAGCCCATCATTATGGGTGTATTGTCTATTCCCCTAGTCCTTGTACTAGTTGGAGTCTGGTTGGTTGGCATGATGTTTACGTATCCATTGACGTTCGTGGCATGCATCATTGGGGCTCGCTGGATGACTATGGTTAGACTTGTCCAGAAGAAGGTATGAGGGTTGTTGGTGTGGGCCTAGCAACACGCCAACTGGTGTTGTAGTGCACTCATGTGCAAGCAAGACGAGATCTCGGGATCAGGTGGTTGTCATGAGGCCAATCGTGCGCACTATAGCAAAAACTAGTGTGAATTAACGTTCATCTTCATTCACAAACTTAATCGAATACAGATTGATGTAACTACCAACCTCGTAGAGCGTTGCATTGGGCAACATTACACGACCACTCCTTCAATAGCTTGGGCTCGTCCCCGTTAGCCTCGATCATCGCGTAAAACAATGAATGAAGATCGAAGATCTATTATTAGTTATTAATCCAATCTCGACCTTCTTTTTTTAAGGTAATACCGGTAGCGGCGCTCGCGCGCAAGATCCACATCTGGGACATCCGGCCCATTTTGCGGGTGTCTCCCTGATTTTCAATTTGGTTGTTTCAGTTTGACATTGCAGATGACAATGGCGAACAAGGTCGAGTATAGTCTACTGTAGTGGCATGTCATTTGTTGTTGAAACTTATTGACCCTGAGTAGTGGTCTATCGAAATAGATCCAAGTGGCGGCGTGCGGAAAGATGGTGGTTGAAGACACTCAGAACAGGGAAGGCTCCAACAACAGAGTCAACCTGATGGAGCCAGAGACATCAAGCAACTCCGCAGCACAAAACAGAGAAGAGACCCTCCCGAACGGAAACAAAGATCTCTCTTTGAAATTTTCGACTAACGGTGGCATACAACATGGAGTCGTCGAGGATGTTGCCACTCACGGTTCAAACAAAATCTCCAATGCGCCTTGGTGTTTGCTTCGAGTCTTCATTTTTGATGTGCCCCTAATGCTACTCTTCGCATCGTATGTATCGGCAGTTCTCCTCGAAGGTACAATGATAAACTACTTGATACCTCAGGTAGATTTGATGAAATGGAGCAAGAAACGCCAACAAGAGGAAGTGACCTACTTTCATCGTCTGTGTAGGCCAGAAGATATCACCACGAATTCTTCGAAAGACCTCATGATTTCGGAGGACATGGATGCAACAGAATGCATGGAACACATGCTTCACCATGGAGTGTCCCTATACCCAGATATCTTGTCCGAGGAGACCGCCGCCTCAGCACGCGAGTTCATCTTGGAGAGAAACTTGGTTGAGAATGGCTTTGGCGTGCTTGAGAACGAGAATCGCTACTCGTTTGGAGTGCAGGTCAACTCTCATC
>JAVCKV010321023.1:0-13977 GCA_032274145.1 Herpochondria borealis
GGAAAGTTGTTTGCAACAGGACTTTGAGTAAGAAACCCGGAAACACCCCAAATTTCTTAAATCCCCCGTTGAACTGTCGTGCCAGTAACTAGTAGGAAAACACTGCCAGTAACCAGTAGGAAAACAAACGGGCGCGCTCATGCGACGGAAAGTCGTCGCTGTGCTCTGGATGATATCGATACGATACGAATGAGATACGTGCAGAACACGCCTTGGCGCGTGCATATCAGCTCTGGCGAGAAACTTACGGAGACCACGGCTTTGGAACAAACATGCTGCTGCCACTGAGAGACGCTGGCTAAGTACCACGAGAGTTGGACATACCAGGCAGAGCAGATGTTCATTCTTTTGACACGAACCATCATTTGATGCGATGCGAACTGTAACGGCGACTGCCAACCACCCAAACTCGAACTTAAATCTTCAGCGCTTTTCTGGCAGCGGTAGCTGCACACGATTGGGCGTGCCTATGCCACGCCTCTTCCGTTTATTTTGAAGTGGGGTTTCGTAGCTCTCGTACCTCCTGGTATTGAAGATGCGGCCACCAAGCACGAGTTTGGAGCATCTATACCACACGCTTCGGTTCTTTTGAAGTGATGCCGCGTACTGTATACGCACATGCTGGTATTGAAGAAGCGATGGAGAACCATTGACAGATGGCTTCTCAACCATACGCGTGTACCTTCATACCGAAACTGCAACTTTCTGATGCGCAGCTTCAACCGCAACTTCACAAATTGGCATCCTTCTTTTGAAATAACAAAGAAGAGCTGCGAGTATGGTCGTAACTCCTCCGCCTCAAGAGCTAGGCACGTTACAAACGCTTCAATCAGCAGCCGTTGCGTTGCTAGGCATTGCTGCTTTCCTATTGGCAATCTTTCCAAGCGTCATCAAGATGTACGAAACTAGCCATTGGTTTCGTGAGGGCGACCCCTCCGTCTACGATGATGCGAGAGATTGGTTCGATCAAGAGGGTTTGCCTTACAAGCGAGCCTTCGACAGCTCCAAAACCTTGATGAGGATGTACTTTTTCATCGTTCCTTACCTCCTCATGGCCCTGGCCTTGGTGCTTAGGGGATTGATTCCTCGACCACCAAGCCGCAAGAGGTCGAGGCTCGAACGTTCGAGCCAGGCCATTCTACGCAACGTCGTGAACTTTCCAAGCACCCTGGTGAAGATCGGTACGCCCCGCCGTGTTTCAGTCGGCGAGATCATCGGCGTGATGGCGTTCTTGGTAGTAAACTTGGGCACCTTTGGGGTGCGAGTCCGCCGATCTCTTCGCCGTGGGAATTCCAAACTGGACTTTATGGAGGAT
The DNA here is from genome assembly GCA_032274145.1 of Herpochondria borealis. Classification (NCBI taxonomy): domain Eukaryota; phylum Rhodophyta; class Florideophyceae; order Ceramiales; family Ceramiaceae; genus Herpochondria; species Herpochondria borealis. Next base: position 1,316 of record JAVCKV010321023.1, read on the forward strand.
CAAACTCTAGACGAGGAAGCGGCAAGCGAACCAGTGGATCCATGGGGATGGCCAGCCTCCGAAATCTGGGCTAAGACGTTGGGCGTGCTCACGATCATCAACCTAGGTTGGTATCTTCTCATGCCGATCGGTCGTCGTTCCATCTTGTTGGAGGCACTTGGGATGTCTTGGGAAAGGGCCGTTAAATATCATCGCTGGGTTGGCTTCTATTCTGTTTGGCTAATGACTATACACTCTTTCATGTATATCGCCATTTGGCTTCACGCAGATGGCGATGAGCGTTATGATCCTGAAGGGAAAATGCTCTACAACAATCTTTACCCATGGGGTTGTGGCGACTGTGACGAACGAGGGAAGCGCAACCACCGCGTAAACATGTTTGGTATCACTGCCGAAATTCTGGTGTTAACCATGACGGGCTTCGCCTTCGCGTGGGTAAGACGGCACAAGTTCGAATGGTTCTACTATGTGCACCACCTTTTCTTTCCGCTTCTCCTTTTCGTCTGTTTGCACTACGGTGGCGCGATTTACTACTTGATTCCGGGTATTGCCATTTACGGGGTGGACAAGCTCATGGGCTACATGGCCCAAAGCCACACCATTGAGGCCCAAACACGCATGGTGAGCAGCAACGTTGTCGAATTCACGTTTCAACTCGCTCCAGGCTCGACGTATCATGCTGGACAATATGTCTTCCTCAATGTTCCCGCGATCTCGTTCCTTCAATGGCACCCATTCTCCTTGACTTCAGCTCCAGGGTACGACGGAAAGTCTGTCTTCCGGTTTCATCTAAAGGACGCGGGTGAATGGACGCAGAAGGTTACCAACGCAGCCCGCGACCAGAGCACAATGCAGGTTCGGCTGGATGGATTCTATGGTCACGAACCGGCCTTGCGAGCACACGAGGGAGGAGTTGTTTTGATTGGCGGTGGTATCGGCGTAACTCCCATGATTAGTCTTGCGATGGAGCTGCTCGCCACCTCTGACGTCCCTGTTCGTCTCTTTTGGATTGTCCGAACTGTCGACGAGTTCAAGATATTCCACGATGAGCTCAATCAGGCAATGTCGACAGACTCGCGCTTGGAAGTAAATGTTTGGATCACCCTCAGTCAGTCGGAGCAGAGCTCGCCAAGCGATGAAGCGCAGTATCGACCAACACTCAGCCGTGCTTCACTCGCCGATTTAGATGACGAATCAAAGTTGGAGCGTGTGTTGGAAACTATGGAGCGAAGCACATCTCAAACCAAGAGGGTCGAGGAGGTTGCCTTGGCAAAGTACAACACCTCTGTCTTCAAACCTCGTGGTTTCAGTAACAGCCCCGTCACCAACGCCGTTTTCATGTTTCTTGCCATTTGGATGGGATTGAACGCGTATGCGTTCACTTCTTGGTACGTCAACACCAACGAGGATTCCCCTCTCACATCACCAGAAGAGAAGCGTACGATCTTGGACTTCTTCTTGCAGATTGCTACCGTTGCAGCCGTCGCAGTGGTCGGAAGCATGTGGCGATCCTTCTCTGCAGAGCGATCTCAGCAGTCGCCAAAGTCTACCCCGTCTTATTCCGTTGGGTCACCCAATAAAGAGGAGGCAGACGATAAAGAGGAGGCAGACGATACCGAATTCTGGGATGATGGCACTCCTGTAGATTCTGACGATCCTGACGATGTGGGCGTTGAGAAGGGCAACTTCGTGGCGAACATGTTGCTGGGTCACATTGGATGTCGTCCCGACCTTGCGGCGGAACTACGCGCCATGGAAGGATCTGATATTGGCGTTGTTGCCTGTGGTCCGATGGCGATGATCGAATCCATCAGTGCGGAGTGCAACGGCAGCAATGTCTTTGTCTTTACAGAAGACGACTGGGAATGGTAGCGACGCGTCGATTACCGACTGATCATGCCGTTCGTCGTTGATACACAAATCTATCTAAACTCGTGTTCATTTAAACTTCATTTCTTACATGTATCTCGAACTTCAACTTTGCTACTGGCTGGGGTGTCATCATTCTCGTTGTTCTAGACTTGCTTTCGGCGGGTTCCCATGGTGAGGCCACACTCCTTCAGCAAACGAATTGGCCAAAGAGAGACAGACACCAAACGCTGATACTGCAGTCCAATCGCACCCCACTGTGGATGGAATACCTATGTTGGCAGACTGTTCTAGGGAGTAATACGAAAGTTTCGCTTGTTATTCTGCCCCATTCTGTTGGCTAGCCAGACGCACTTTTTGCCTCGCGCGAAACTGATTGCCGTAGCCTCCACCTCCCACATTATCTGCGGCGTCCGAGTCCTCGTCTCGTGCACGTTTTCAAGGAATTGTGCCACCACTTCTTCCATTGTCGACTGGACGCTCTGCTGGCAAGGTGCACGATCGCAACGAATTCAACGCTGCCTCGACCATGTTCGCGGGAGGCTTTGTTCGAGGACGAGATGCTGGTAGCATGAGTAGCATTGGGTGTAACCAACCGGGACTCTGCTGTATAGCCATCGTTGCAGCACTCGATGGACCGGTCGCCGCACCAGCATGGCGCTCTCTTGCAGACGAAGCCCTGGTATCCACAGCTGCTGCATTTAAAGATTCTCCTGATTCCAACGCCATTTGATACTTTAAGCGACGTTGGAAGCTTGCATCGCTCTTCCCTCCGGCACTCCAGTCGTATTATCTAATCATCTTCGATCCCCTTACTTTCGTTCTTGATTAATGAAAACATCCATGTTAAATGCTTTTGCAGTAATTCGTCTTCCAGAAATCCAAGAATTTCACCTCTGACAATGGAATACAAATACCCCCAACTGTCCCTTTTAATCATTACCTTGGTGCACAAACCAACAAAATAGTCCCAAGGTCCTATCTTATTATTCCATGCTAATACATTCAACAGCATAAGCCTGCTTTAAACGCGCTGATTTTTTCACAGTAAACGATGGGCACCCCTTACATGACAACCTAATGCCACACAAGTTCCACCCAAAGATGGCAGCTTTCAATAGTACCAAATATTGGACCTTGAATGCCACCACAAATAAAACTACGAGCTTTTTAACTGCAACAACTTTTTTAATATACGCTATTGGAGCTGGAATTACCGCGGCTGCTGGCACCAGACTGGCCCTCCAATTGGTCCTTGATAAGGTTTATAAATTGTTCTCATTCCAACTGCCTGACCTAGAAAGGCCAAGCATTGTTATTTTTTGTCACAAACCCGAATTAGCGCCGTTGCAATCACAATCACAATCACAACCACAATATCATCCTCAGCCTCAGCAGTAGCCTCGCGCATTGTTGATGGAAAGAAATACATTTCTCTTCAGAAGAAGTAGATAAGTCCAAGCTGTCTCGTATCCACGGTATTGGTGTATTTGATCATGTAAATGTTTCGTTGATACTGTTTCGGCATTGGGGATTGTAATACCCTTCGCATATGCATTTCGTAACGGTGGCCGCAGACAAAGTGACAACTGCAGACCGGACAGAGCAAATCAGACTGGGAAATCTCCAAATCCATCGCGAATAATTCCAAGAGATCGCGCCCGGTTCTATCTGGATAAGGAAACCGACAGCTTCGCCTTCTTGCCGATCCTGCACGACACCCCTGCGGAAATCGCGCAGGATCAGGTGAAGGACTGGAAGAAAGGTGAATGCGACCTGATACCCGGCAAAACAGCGCCAGCATATGTGGCAGTCGAGCGGGATTACACCGCGATCTATGCCCGGTTCACGGCTCTGGAGCCAATGCTTGATCATCGGTTCATTTCATGGCGATGACAAAAATGCGACGAGCAGCAGGAACTGTCAAAGCCTTTTCTTTTTCTGATTCTTCAGAGTCAAGTACGTGCATGTCTTGTGTTCGCCTCTTCTGGCAACGTATTATTTGCACAACGTCAGATGGATAGCCCTGTGATGTGGAGTTAACAGCAACAACCAAAAACAACAACCCAACAGCAATAACAGTACTTTGGACGACACACAACAACAGACCATTAGTAAGTTAATGTTTAGTACTTTTATTTGACGAACCATTATAGATATTGCTTCTATTAGCAATATATACCTTGACAAGCTCTCGTCAGGCTATTATGAGCACAGGAGCTGTTCTTTGGGCCCCATATCTGCTAGTGCACAAGATAGTACTATTAACTATTTATGCTACACCACCTGCGCGCACGCTCAAAAGGATCCTCAACCGTGATTGCTTTTCAATATGTCATTGTTGATCATGGATAGGAGCCATATTATTTGGAAGGGATTTCTAATACTGACAAGATATTGTTCAGCATATGTGTGATGTGTGTTGATTGATGAGCGAGTACACATAATGCTCCATAAAGTGATGCTGAAACCAGAGTCTCAGCGTACTGAAACCAGAGTCTCAGCATACTAACAAACTACGTGTATACTCCAAGTAGAGACTATCTTTTAATAGGCTGGCATCTATGTAATGCTACAGACAACGTTGGCAGCTGGGCTGCCAGTCATTACCACTGCTAGCTAGAGGGGGGCATGAACTTCGTCGTATAGTTGCGTCTGATTTTCAAAGCTCCCTACAAATAGTATTTATCAAATGCAGAGTAGAGAGTAGGCTTTGGGTGCTACTCTAGAGAGTAGATCAGTTCTCACGCCAACAGTTGGTAACTGTCAGAATAGAGAGCTTAACTGGTGAGGCTGTATTTTTATGGGGGGCGCTGCTGAGAATGTTGGCAACGTGAGGAATAGCTATAGCTCAGATGCCAGCAACAACAGTATACACGACCATTCATTCGCTTTCAATGCTGTGGCTCAAGAAGTACTGGCACTGTTAATAGCTAAATGTATTTGCTGTCATTATGACGTCCTAAATAGAATCATTCACTTTTAGGCCGTCATCAGCATCAAAAATTAGCATTTAAATTTACAGAGTATGACGTCCTAAAAGATGAACTGCTACAAGGAACTTATTACGCTACGTGTACTGTACATTCAAAGCGTCCCTTGCCCTTGGCGTGCCACGGTACGCCAGTGCAGTGGCGTTAAGCACGACCCAGCAACCTGGCAAGCCCTACGTCTACCCGCGTTTCATTAGCAGAATTCAGCAAGAGGAGAGAATGCAGCAAACAGCAGCCAGTCGATGGGCGCTGACCACAGCACTCGTTCTGTTGCTCTTTGCAAGTTTTCATCTCCTGCGAAACAACATTGGTTCCTTTAATGGTGAACTTCAAGAAATGAAACAAGAAAAAGTAGTTGTACCGGTGCAATGCCAAGCAGCACCGAAAAATCGATCGCTTCATGTTGTCGTGGGGGCCTACAAGTACGGTAAGACAGAGGGCGGGGTTTCTCTAGAGAAAAACAACTACCTTTGGAACATGGGTTTGACAAATGCTCGCATCTTCTGGTATCGAAAAAAAAGACCAAAAATACCTCCCAAAACCTTGCAGGGTCCTTGCAACGTGACCATTGAAGAACGCATCATTACTCCCAACTATGGCCAAGAGGCTCCCGCATTTCTGGATCACATTATTGAATTCTATCACGATCCACCAGAAGCCCTCATGTTTCTGCATGGTCACCTGGGAAGAGCTTGGCATTCCACATGTGAAGCTACGTTTTCTGGCATGATTGGTTACTACAAATACGCAGTGAACACTAATGAAACAACTCTTGATGCGGTCATTGGTTTGACAGATCAGAACAATATGCCAAATGTAGGGGGAGGACGACGCCTAAAGAGAGAAAGGGAAGATACTGCCCGCCCTTGTGACAACTTTCTGGATCGTGCTTTGGCCAAGTACAACATGACTGATCCCCGCGAAGTGGATGGTTGGTTTCCGTGTTGTTCCAATGGCATTTTCCCCTTTGGGCGCATTCTTCGATATCCCCTTGGTTTTTACAAAGATTGGTTACAATTCATGCTCAACAAAGCCAACGATCAGTACATGACGACGCGCTTTTGCTTCGAGTATATCATCTTTCAGCTCTATGCACGACAAGATGAGATGAATGCGCAAAGAGCCGATCTGGTCAAACAAGGATGGATACAGCAATACGAAACCAATGCCTCCGAATTAGAGAGCTGCACGAAGCTACCTGTCAATTTTGGTTTACGAAGGAACATCACATTTCACAAGAAGTGGAAGGGGAATTAGAAACATTTGATTTTCGAGACTGCAAAGCGACTAAGCAGCCGTAGCATCGATTGATTCTCTGACTCACGAACACCGTCTCTTCAATTTGCTGGTGACCTGCTCTGTTATAAGCAGCAGCCAGTTGGCATCAAGGTCACAAGTTTTGCTCTCTTTTCCTCTCTTCGATGGCGCCGTAGCTTCCAATACTGATGCCACTTCTCGTATGGCCTAAGAAATAGCTTACTCTAGGAGATGATTGGTCGGTGGACGGATGGAAAACCCAAAACCTAGTCGCGCGACGTCAAAACGCCTAAACCTACAGCCTTTTCCATCAGCGAAGTTATAACGACTCAGAGCGGAACTCGGGCTGCACCCATCGTATGAAAAGTGCAAAAAAATGGGGGAAACTCATTTGTTGGCAGAGACATTATTTCTATTCGTTAACTTGTCAAACAAACTCATTTGTGACCATCCCCAGGGCTCCCCTAAATTACCAACCCATAAAATCGTAATTAGAGATTATAAGACCTTTGTTGAGAGCAAAGAGTTAGTATGGATTCCTATGGCAGATGACCGGACCGACCGATCGATCGATCCACATGGATAGATACGACGAAGACCCCTCCGAGTGTACTTCTACCGTTACGCTCCTACCGGCTATCGTTTTGAATCTCGTTCCTGTGCAGTTTTCACGTGGTGGTGATGTGTAAGCACTGGAAGCCGCTGGTGGGAACCAACCAGTGTTGGGAACAAGAGGCATTGTTGGTGGGATTGGTTTCAGAGCGGCGTCCGCGTTGTTCCTGTACGCTTCTGTGGGTACGTCACCGTCGTACCTGTGGCACTGCTAGAGCAAGAGGCAGAAAGTTGCAGCAGCAGAGCTACTCTCTCAAGCTCGAATGACGCGTGCTAGCTTGCTCTGTGGTGGTTTCCTGCGCTACTACATACTACATTATGACGGATGATGGCATCCACAAAGGCTGTATGTAGACTATGTACATGTAGAGAGCACAGCACCTGCCATCTCAACATGTGAGACATCCTTAGCGGACGGGTCATGTCATTGTCGGCATGTCAGCATACCAGGGATGTCTCGCGATAATATTTCTCGGCTGGCGTTCTACCTGTGCCCACAGTTATTTAGAGAGTGGCACACGTGTACAGTCATTAAAAATGCTATGTAGCCTCAAAAGTGACTTTTATATCGTAAAACAATGACCGAAGAACAAGGCGGCCATCGGTTACACCCACCACAACTCAACTTGCCAACAAGAACCTCCTTAAACCTCTCAACCTTCCTTGTACCTCACTGACCTTTTACAGCATAACCATGTCCCCACCCTACAAGAAGAAGCGCCGCCTCGAAGACGTTGTTCAGCTCCCAGATGAAGTTCTTGATCGAGCAGTTTCGTTTCTCCCACCAGAAACTGTCTTGGTTGTTCGCTGTGTCAATACTCGGTTCGCTGAAATCGGATTGACATATTTGAAGCGAGCTGCGTTACAAACCGATCCACTATCGCAAGAGATATTCGACAGTCTAGCTGCTGGTGAGCAGTGTCCTCTGCGCCCAGCAACGCTTTGGAAGAACCTTTTGGTGGCTGCGGACAGAAAGAACAAGCCCGCCATGAGGGCAAGACATGATTATCATGATGTCGTTCATGCTGGTGGTGCTCCACCATTTCACATAGATGACGACGACCGTGGCACGGAGTTGCCTCACTGGATGGAACCTTGTTGTAACTTTCGCTTTGCGGTTCGGCTATGGCAAAAGGATGACAATGGCAATCTATCTAGCTTGAAAGCTGAGATTCCTCAGGGCAATGTGATTCACGACTCGGGCACTTTTCTGATCTTAGAAAGAGGCGATAGTTCTGAAGACGAGGCGACGAAGATTGCACCACAACTTAAAAGTGAGGACTACTTTGCGTTGGAGATTTTGGTTCGTTCCATTGACGGAGAAACGACCAGCGAACGCCCCACTTCCTGGGCTATTCTCTATTCCAGTCTTCATCCACTAGTACCTTATGGTGGGGGGAGATACGAAGAGTACCAAGCCATGCCATGGTTCGTTGGCGACCGCAACGCCAGCGGCCACGCAGAAAACTGGGCAACCCTTCCATTTTGTGAGGTAGACTTTGTGGCCAAGAGAGGAAGCTACATTTCTTTGCGCTTTCACTGGCGGGCTCGTAGCAAAGGACTCGCCCTTGATTACGACGACTACTTTGAGTCGTTGAGTATGCTCAATTGTCTTGTATTATGGAAGCATCGCTGCAAACATGGCTATTATACTACAAGCGAGAGCCTATTGCCCACATGCCAACCAGCACAGTTTGTCGGCCTTCCACGATATGTCCCCAAGCCCCTGGAGGTGTATTCCTTTCGCATCGACATCCAGAGGGAATCAAAGCCCAGCCACTCCATCTTTTTCGAGCATCTCCCGTCGTTGTCGACTGACGTTCCAGAACTTTGCTTCGAAATTCCCAGCAACAGTCACGGATACTTTCAGTGGGAGGAGGACTGTGCGCAGCTCGAGGACCCTGTCGAGTTCGACATTTCTGTCTACGCTATTGATCGACAAACAGGGAAACAAGCCAAACTATTTCAGTCAACCCAGACTTGCGAGCAGAGCTTTAGCCCATTTTGTGGCTTTGCCAAATCAGCGGCGCTGACTCAGTACTCGTTTGGAGACCATACCCCCAGTATTCCAGTGCCAACGACGCGGTTGAACAGGAAGAAGGACTCTCGTTGCCTTGTCTTGAGCTTGACTTTTCAATGTTTCTCAGGACGACGGAATCTAAGAGGCGACGGATTTGCTATTGGAGAACTAGAGGGGTCGTCGAGCAACGCTCTCCTTGTCTTGTTGGAGAAGGGATTGACGTACCTTTGAACTCTAAAGTGAAAGCAAGTGAAGGATCAATCGGGTTTGATCTGCTGCGACGAGTTGATAAGAATGACGCCGTGGAACCGTTCTCAGGAGACAGCACCATTTGGTCGTCAAATTGTATGGAACGACTCTATGGTTCGGTTTCAACTGCCTACCACCTCCACCCAAAGGCCTCTAAAGCGAGTGTAAAATTGCGAAGACACTGGATTCATCTATGAGAGCAAGCAGTCGCACTAGACTTCTGCTTCGTTAACCTTGTAGTCACCAACGAAAATGTAATGGGAAAACGAATGAAACGAGGGACTCATCAAAGCACTGCGAGAACAATTTCTCGCCGTCTTCAATCCAACGTATCGCACCATTCAAAGTGGTTGGCCTACCGAGAAGAGTTCGGTTCGGCCGTCTCGTGTTTTGGACGTCCTCTGATTGAATTATCTAACCTTCGCGAAACACGTGTCAGAACCTCCACAGCACAGCTCCCAGCGAGTAAAGGTGATTCAGAAGGCAGCCTATTGTCCTCTTCGTCGGAAACTGCCGTAGACTTTCTAGGTTTAGGAACTGAATAGCGATTTAAATCGCGACGCATGTACGTCTAATGCCTCGAGATTCACCTCGCCATATCAAGGGAATGGTTAGTCTTTTATGCAACGGTCTCTAGTAAGTTATGCTGTCCCGCCAGAATACCGAAACCAACACATAGATTTCAGATTGAGTTTAGCTTGAAAAGCACATGATGTGAAGTCGTATTGTGTAGTGATGCGTTCGGGTTTGTAGGCGTGTTTGATCCAAGCAGATTGGAGGAGCGAAGAAGAGTGAGTTGTGATGAATACGTGGCAGATAATATTGAATCCGCGATGAGTGGCGTGTCTTCTGTTCGAGCCGCTACTTCGACAAAGCCCACTTCGCAGTGAACGCAGCAATCGCAGTGGCGGCAGCACCAAACCCCACTCCGACCTTCATCAAGTCTACTCCGAATACCGCGGCAAGAAGGCCAATAGTTGTGAGTGCGCCAGGAGCAACCTGCATTTTGATGAACGCCTGAAACACATTTATCTCCTTTTTCATGTCCTGTTTGAGTTTGATGTGGGTTGGTGAAACAATGGGAGCCTCCAGCGTACACTTTTGGAAGTTTGGCAGGAAAAGCATGTTGTGAATGCGATCGACGCCACTCTCTACATTGTCCAGGGGCTCCCCTGGGAACGCACCCCACCCACCGAGTTGTAAACCATAACAAGCGCCACCCCAGCAATTAATACCAAGTGAACCGTACTTGAGGTCAGCAACTAGAGTTTGACACTCTACGGATGACTTCACAGATGGTGCGAGTGTGACAGAGCCACTGAGAGATCCGAACAAGTAGTCGTTGCAGAAAGTGGCAGCCATTTTGCAAAACGAATCCAAACTGCCAGTGTTCTTCATAGTCGCAATGGTGTACACGGGGGCAAATGGCTCGTGGAGAAATGCATATTCGCTCTTCGCAGCCTTGCAACCCTGATCCGACGAGAGATCGACGTCAATGTGGATTTGCAAATATGGAAGCAAGCATGCTCCTTCGCCAAGCAGAGGTGGTGAAAGCTGGCGTTCCTTGATGCCCAACCCGCTGTTGGAGTCTAGAATCTTGGCCTCTGGGTATTGGTCTCGGAAAGCTTTCCATCGAGATTTGATGCCTGGGTAGTATGCTACGGGGAGCATGTAGTTCGCCAAACTGGTTTCGATATAGCCTAGAAACTCTTCCTTTTGCTCCCACTCCTCAGACACACAAATCACCTTTGGTGCGTTGCAGTTGCAAGATGCATTGTTGTGAATCCAGAAGGCCGCAATCCCAGCCTGGTCTCGCAGCTCCTTACCGGTGTACTTGGCGGGGACAACCACCCAAGGAGACACTGCACCCAGCTCCGACGTCATTTTGGCCTTCAACACAGGAGTATTCTTGGAGCGATTCTTTGCTTGTTCGGTGACTTTCGCTCCCCATACAATGGTATCGTGGGTCGCTTTGCCACCTGTTAAGTGAACATTCGTTACAGCTGGGTGATGAACGAGTTTGGATGATCGATCGTTGCTAACATGATGTTCCATATCCATGAAACCCTTTGCAATGATGGGCGCAAACAGGGTTCGTGCCAGCTCGTCAACATAGGAACGCGACGGATGATGTTTGAGGTAGACGACACAGTTCTTCATGAAGAGGCCATGCAAACAATCAACAAGACCCAAGTGGCCGTGATTGCCAGCTCCAAGAACCACCATAGCTCCACCGTCCTTTTGTTCAATGTAGTTGTAGGAAAGTGGTTTCACATCTTGTTCATCCTTTACAGAACTATCCATCCATACTTCACCGGTACAAGCAGACAATCCACCAGTCTTGTCATGAGCAAACACCGGAAATGTCTTGATGCAAACTTGACCATTGATCGCGCGATAAGTTTCAAGGTCATCAACAAGACTCTTTCCTCCACAGCGAATCTTGAACATCTCCAGCATGGTTCGGAGATCAGTCACTAGGCATAGAAAACATAGGGTTTGGAAGGCGCTCTCATACTGCCCTTCGTCTGTCGTTGTGGGGATTCCCATCATTTTCGCCGCGTTGTTTCCCACTTTCACAAAGGGCTTGTATCCAATCTTGCCCACGATTGCAAGCATCTCCTCCAACAAGAGCATCTTTTCCGAGACTGGCAACGTGGCCCACTCTCCTTGCTTCGCAGCGACCCTTTCGAGTCCACCAAAGTCTTCTGACCCTTTCGCACTCATCTTCTTTCAGATAATATTATTTTGGAATTTGTTGTTGATGATGGTTGATTGAAGCGCAGCTTCTTGAGGTTCTCAAGAACGCGATGTAGCAACTCGTGGTGGTATAGCATCTAAATGTAAGAAGTACGTACACGCACTTCTGGTATTATATCTACCTTTTGAATTTTCGAGAACACCAAATCCGAACTCTAAGATAAAACGCCACGCTGGCCATACCGGTACTTATCTACAATAAAAAACTCACCGTATCTAGAACATAATTCTACGGCATTTCTACGGTCATTTTGGTATGCAATCCTGCCCCAGCATGAGAGATCCAGATTGTTGGTTGAAGAGGTGTGCAACCTAGAAAACCAGTCAGGTACAACGTATGTAGAGGGCATCAGCCACCATGACTCGTTGGAATTTTGGAGCAACCTAAGGATGCAGCGAAAGTCCAAATTTGGGCTGATGTGAGGGCCCCTTTCGCCCTCTCTATCCTTTGCGCCATCGTCATCGTGCTAATCACTGCATGAAGGGTAGTGTTAATGTTAGAATTTTTGCAGGGAGTGGGTACATCTGGGTATGGTTGTAGATAAGGCGGGTATGCTATATTCATGAACATATAAGTTTTTTAAATATAAATCACTTCCGGGTATGATTGTAGATAAGGTGCACACGCAAATGTCATTCTTCTCTGAAACTAGCTAGTCATCAAACATTGTTTCTGGTTCCTTTTTGACTCTGGTTGCTGGGGCTAAAGGAGCATCATAAAGTGGTATCTGACCCTTCGGGGGTTCTCTTATGGGCATAGGTGTTATTCACTCATGTGATAGTGCTTCTTAAATTTGGAACATTCATATTCGAATATATTGAATGTTCAATGTGGTACCTCTTCTATAATCTGATTTTTTAAGATAGTCCAACAGCACTTGTAGGTTTCCGGGTTCTTTGTC
>JAVCKV010321134.1:521-13975 GCA_032274145.1 Herpochondria borealis
CGCCTTCGGCGCCTGGTAAACCACCCGGGGTACCGACTTCACGGAGACAGTGACGCAGCGCGCAGCGCGCTGAGGTGGATAATTTTTTGCAGTATTTTTTGGTCGCTCGGGTTATGGTACCCCCCCCCTCAGGCCCGATGCTCCCCCGGACAAACGGGCCTGGCCGAGAAAGCCGTGGTTTTCAAGTTTTATGGAAACTGGGTGGAGCTCGGGGATGAGGAGAGATGGCCGCAAGTCGCGCCTAAGGCGCGACGTTTCTCCCTCGCCCCACGGCCCCCCCTTACTCCCCGCCTTCTTTTCTACCCCACTGCCGCGAAGCCCGGCGAGGCCCGCAGTGAACAGGTGTCTTCAGAGCCTGGTGAAGCGGAAGTGGAGTGGTGTTGTCTGGTGGCTTTTGGTTCTTTTCGCGAATGTACGACCAGTCTCCCTTAACGATGAGGGGGATGGAGTCGCGCCAGAGGCGCGACGTGCCCCTCATCCCGAAGGGGGCTGGCCGGTGTTGTGTGCGAATTGTTGCGCCGGGAAAACAAAGATAAGTTCGCGCCGGAAAAGCGAAGGGAGTAAAAATGGCGGACAATCTTGCATTCAATGCAAGTTTGCCAGAGCAAGCATCCTGGCCCGTGAGTGCGGCACTTTACGGGCGGTTTGGGTGTAGAAATGGGGCCGATTTGCATGGATGCAAATCAGCCTAATTTCTGGTTGAATAGTCCATTCCAAATCAAGGCCCGTGGTCTAAAAGCATTGCTTCATTACCGATCGCCAGGTTCCGTAGGATTTGGGCTAGTTTTCAGCGATGTAAATTAGCGAATGGGAGAATCGGGCCTGATTAAGGCATTTTGGCATTGAATGCCGACGAAACGCGCAAGCGTAAAAATTGGGCTTATAAGACCTGCAATTCATATGTGACTCTTTTTTAGATCATGAAGTCCATACGCTTTCGCGTGAGTATTGCACCTAATTTAGCAAGTCGTTGAAGCTTGCGATATCGGTCACGTTAATTTTGAATTAGACTTTTACGCAACTTTTCTCGTCGAATGAGACACGAGGAAAGTGATTATAACATCCCGAGTTGTTGAGATGACTCAGATCTTGATACAAACTTTGAATACAAAAATTCACGCGTGCCAATATCCTCTGAAATTAAATAAAATAAAATTGTTTGCTTTTGATTAAACTTCATTGCCTGGAATCGCTCAAGATATGAGCCATAGGAGGGATTAATTTTATCTCGTCTCCTGAATCCTCTATTAATCCATTGATAATTGAACTATATTAATTTATTCGAATTTTAATGAAAGATTGTTGAATAAAAATTTGATGAAATTAAATTTATATAATTCAAAGTCACTGTCAACTGGACCGCACATTTCAGTTGACATGAAACTTTCATGTATAAAGTGTTAGGAAATTTTTCGATTTTATAGTCAAAGAGCCCGCCCGCGTCCGCAACACTTATACAGTTCTCTTTCTTTTTCTTGGTGATCGACTCAAACTGCTTGAGTTTCGACATAAACTATTCAATTCGGCGGTTCTAGGCCGTTTTCGGAGTGAGCAAATCAATCTTTGCACTATTTAAGTCATGGATAAAATCCTCAGATCGCACTACCGCTTTTTCATCTTGAATAAGGAGCTCCAATGCGTATGGTTTCGATTCTTTGCCTGCAAGTTCGTGACCCTACGAAGCCCTGCAGCGACTTTGTATGTGCGAAGCTTTACCGAAAATGTGTGAAACTTTTGTACCACGGCCTCCCAAGGATCGAGGAGGTCCTTCACGGCAAGTTGGAAACGGTGAATCGCGCAGCAGAGAAGCGGGAGAGACTTTTCCGTCGCGATTGACTTGTTCGTGTTGCAGTTATCCCCATTGAAGCACACGACGTCCGACCATTGCTTTGTTTTGAAGGTAGAGACATTGGTTGTTGGATTTGAGGTGCTCGTCGCGGCTGAGCGAAGTTTCATCCTGAAGTGGACAGAAGTGTAGAATAAACATGGCTTATCCTTCGCTTTTTGTCGCTGGGAAGAAAGCAAAGGTCGCAATCTAGTGATTTGTACCCGCAGTTCATCCATAAAAAAGAAAGAAATCTTCTCGGGAAGGAGCGCAGAGATCTTCTCTTCGAAAATCGCAGCGACCGTCGGGAGGTGTCGGGTAAGCGTTGACAAAAAGATCGGTTCATGCTTGATTCGTTTGCACATGAAGCCACACTGCAACGCGGGAAAAAGCTACAGTCCATTCATGATAAAGTCAAACCATCCGTAGTTGGTGCTCAAAGTGGTCATGGAGAAGAACTGCTAGATCTGAGATTGAGTATGCTCAATTTCTTATGACAAAAGCTGCCCATAGTCGGAATGGGCGGAGCGGAAAAAGTAAACAAGGTTCTCATAGCTCAATGTGGTTCTCTTGCGCTTCGTCTCGCAGAGACAGACCCAGTAGCCACTGCCATGTTTCTGCTTCTCGAATAAACGCGCGCAGCATTCATGATGCGCTGCGCGAACTTCAACTCTTCCTCACAGTCCTTCTCAGACGCGCGGGTTACCTTGTCATGGGCCTTCTGCAACACTTCATCGTTGAGATACCTCTGAAGGAGCATATGGGCCACGTGAGGCCATTTGCCCGCCATCCCAAGTCCCTCCACTCAAGTACCGGGAGAGACCTGGGTCTGGTAGGCGTCCTTGTCGTCCATGTCCAAGAAGTAGGTGAGCACACGCACGGCCACACCTTCCGACTTATTGAAGGCGTCAAGCGCCTCCTTGTATTTCGTCAGGAATTGGAAAAGTCTGATCGGATTGGAACCATCAAATGTCCCTAGAGTCGTGTACAGGCTGTCGATCCGCTTCTTCAGCTTATTTATACATTTGACATAGATCTTCCTCGCTTGTATTTCTGGACGTGTTGCGGAGACGATACATGCGTTGCTCAACTACATATTAGAATGAAGGCAACATCTTCTTAAGGGGTTCCAAGCCAGGGCAATACAAGCCAAGGCCGGGAGCACTGCTCTCTTCTCTCTTCGTCGCAACAGGATGAAGGGGTTCTGGAGTAATAGATTTGTGACGGGTGGGTCAGAAAGCACTGGGGCGATTTTTGCGGTCGGAATTTGGGGGTCATGTGAATAACGCCCCGCTTCCGGCCTAAGATTGGGGTCATCCGTCACATACTCCACTTGAGACCTTCCCATATGGTCCCTTGCAAACTCAAATTCTCTTCCCCAACACTGTGCTGAGGTGGAGATTTGGAACTGTACGGGCACATGACCAGCCGAGATTGGCAAGTTAGCCTTCGACGGAGGATGCTACGGCGGCTTTGAAACAACTCCGAACTGGGCAAGTTGCTTCTAAATGGATCCCAGTTTCGACTTGATCGCGAGGACATCGGACTTAATTTCGGGGAGTTCCTGGCCTAAGGCCAACCGATGACTCGGCGCCTACTGCTCGGCGTGAGCTCTCTTTCACCTCAACACGAACGTTTCTCATCTCATTTACCATTATCTCCTTGGCCATGGTTGCGTTCAAGTGCGCAGAGGCGGCATTTTGCTTTGCACCTACCACGCACTGTCGAATCACTTCCATTTTTTCCCCAGCATATCGATCCCTGGTTACACTTCATGGAGAACAGCTACTAATTTCACGTCGACGTGTTTGTCCAACAGTAGTTCACGAATCTTTTGAGACCAAGGCTGGGTCGACGTGGCTTGGGCTTCACAGGCTCCAGAAGGCGATCTAATGGACACTTTAACAGGGGATAGAAGGTGGAGGAAGGGCCAGGAGGGTTCTGCTGTAAGGCGAGGTACCACTTACCGTATATATCATCATCATCAATTCGTGCCTTCGGCGCGACGTCTTAAGCATCATTCTTGTACGCAAGACGCTTGGGGTAACTCAGACGTACTACCAAGGTACTTACTCTGTACCTTCTTCCTGGTCCCTCCCTCCAACCCCTGCGCGACCCAGGCCGCTTATGTAGCGGCTGGGGCAGCGCCCAAGGTGGAGCTCGTGGCCTAAAACAGCCCAAGAGGCATAACCTCTCTAAGACTAACTACACAGAGAAATTAAAGTATACAGCCTTACGCTAGATGCCTAGACGACCTCGATAGGAAGACCAGCCCTATGCACAACCCAATATTATGACCTCACCAATCATTAGTAAGTCCACCCGGCCGGGCCAATCAGCAAACGTCGCACCCAGAGTGGTAGATTGGCGAAGTGGCGGACCACCCACGGCTTACTGTACGCCGTGCCACCGGCGCCGCTGAGTGGCGAGGTAGTGGAGTGGGGATGGAGCTCGCGGTGCCGTGGGTGGTTCACACGTGTACAGTTCCGCCGTCGTGGGTGCGTAGGACCCTTATGCCCGTACTTTACAGTTCGATAAATTGCAAATTCCCGGCTTTTAGGTGACCAGTCAATGACTTTTGAAATTTTGTATAGAGGCATGTGCATAGAAGATGATGTTGGGGACTGAAGTGGATAACGGAAGCTGCCTGGAGCTGAAGTTTTACTCAATTTCGATTTCGTTTGCACTGCTTAAACTAATTTCGTACACATTCTTCCACTACAAAAGGCGCATTACTGAAATCATTCAACTCATTCAAAACGTACAACTATCGGCCTCCCGTCAACAGAGAGTCCCACTCTCCACACAGGGGGGGACATTCAATAGCATCAATCAACGTTCCTCATTCGGCACCCTTCACGAGTCCCACTTAGCCATTGGTCGCTTTTACCGCCATGGTACACTGTTTTGCGACAAACCGCGCATGCTCTAGCTATTTTTGCTGATGTCACGCATTGTTGCCCGCATACCTGAATACACCGCCTCGCTGTCCGCAAGCTGGCACTACACTGCTCATGGCACAGTGCACAAACCGCCACCATATCTTCCACGTGGTCTGACTCCACTGTCCACGCACACTGTACGTGCCACTGACAACTGGCACGTCCCACTCTGCATGGCTATCACATGCCTTGCTGTACACGTTCTCACTGTACATGCACCCGAGCACTAGTACAGTACACCGTAGTACACCGTACCCATGGAAGATCTCGTGTCTGTCACGTGCCACACGTCACACACGTGTCAGCCTCGACCCTGCAGACCATTGGCTCAACGAGGGTAGGTACGCCTCTCACTGCACATCTAACAGCCAATCAGATTGCAGTATCACGTTGAGTCCGAGACGAGGCACACATGCGTAATTTTGAGATCGGCTCCCAAACAGCCCATCGAGCTGAGCCTCCTTGGTTTTGGGTGGTGCCACGTGTCAAGGAAGTTGTTGTACCTCCGGACGCATGTGACGCCCGACACTATACACGTGGCACCAAACACCGTAAATGTGCAGGTGCCGATCAACCAATGTACCGGCTCGGCAACTTGCCACACCACACAAATCCACGCCATCACACCAGACACCAGCAACCGCACCTGAGGCTTACAGATGAAACTAAGTCTAGGTCAAGAAGTAGCAGCCCCATCCGCTCTATGCGTCTCGGGCCCTGTCAGGGATCTATCAAAGCCGACTTTGTAACGCGCGCTCGCCCGGGGTTTCTTTGAAGTCATAGTAAGTCATCTGTTCCTTCGCCTTCGTTGTATGGAGCGCGCGAGTAGCTCGTTGTGGAAATACAACGTACAAATACGAATGTACGGAAATGATACTTACTGCATTTGTATGCTACATTCGCTGTATTCGCATTTGCAGAAGTTGTGGTTGCAGGTGGCTCATGCACTGATAACCTATTGCAGTGTGCATCCCCTTTAGTATGTACACAGAAGTGTACCCGGTTCGGTTTCCCGGTGAACCCCAAAAGAGCCAACCACATCTGGTACTCTTTCTAGTTAGTATCTACTTTCGGCAAACCTTACTATGGTTTCATCAACGGGAAGACAATAAAAGACGCCAGGCTCGACCCGACGCAAGACGGTCGACATAAACAAGTTCATCATTCAAACCCCGACCAAGTTCCATTCTGAGTATTCAATCCAACACCTTGTTGAAGACCGGAGACGGTGCGCCCTTTCGGACGCAACTCAGCATCTACGAGCAAGAACCACGCAGCGCCCTGCGCATCCGTTTGCATCATGCCCGTGGACCCCCTGGGATTCTACGACTCAAGTAACGCGCCAGCCGGTGTCGGAACGCGCCTCCTGCAGTCCTAGCCAACTGTTCATTTGACGGCTCTTCACTTCTGAGAGTGTGAAAGTCAAATTACCAGCCCGACATCATAGCCATTTTACACTCGTTGAAAAGGAGATAAGCACGTTCGCAAAGATCTCCATCCGTATGACGCTCCACATCGCCCAATTAAATTCTTTCGCACCTTCTAGTACCCACGCGGAGAAGTCAACAAACACTAGCTAACTAGGTGCCACCAACAGGGGATTGGCTACGTGCTTCCTTTGAAGGATTCAGGCACCGGCTCTTAGAGCTGCGCTCAATAAACCCCCTGGTACATCATTCACCTCTACGTTGTCCCAGCCAACAAAGATACCGAGGTCTGACAGACGACGCGCCTTGTACAAACAATCTAAACGCCAGAACTGGCTCTTTCGGACCCAAATAGCATCCGAAAATGGCCGATGGTACGCGAGAAAACCCCACAAAGGCTGATAAAAACAGGCCTCTTCACCATCGCCGGATTAACTCGCCTGCGCTGAAGCTATGCATGCGGAAATATATTCCAGAAGCTGGTCGACCCGCCCTTGGCACCCCGTGGGCGCGGATATACATCATTTATGCGTGTGCTTCTTTGCCCACCTTTACAGTGAGCGGACCCGTCGTCCCCACTGAAGTCAACGAGCTGGTTTGTCTTCTTTTATCGACCGGTCGTCTTGCGCGTGACCACCCTCGATATCGCCAGGACCGGCCGGGCGTCAATCCAGAAAGTTTCTTGGCTGGCTCGTTTACGTGTCCACATCGGCAGTACTGTCAATTACATGTACCAAACCCGAGAAGCCCGTCCGTAGTCTTGTAGGTCATCCGGTACCAGTCCATGAAGGACATTCTTCTTATAACCATCTATCGTAAAATTTCCGTAAACTAGATCATCTTTTAAACATCCGGGTAAAAGATAAATAACCTAGGATTATTCAGAATATCCAAGTCATTCGAATTCATGCAATAAGCAAGATATTATTCATTGCTCGTTTAATTTTTATTCACGATGAATGGCTAAAGGATAAGTAATCAACTTTTTAACGTCCTGGAATCCCCACAAGTCCTTTTTCACGTGCAGAAATATATGTGCCTCAATTTTTACAGGCAAAGCATATTTTCTTCTGTCATTCAGGGTATACCCAGCTTTCAAGAGCAGGCGCTCATAAAAATTGGATGTGGGGAGCAGGAACCTGGTGTCACCGTATGGCTTCCCACCAGCATCTGAGTTCCGGAGCTGGTGCTTCATGGCTTGCTCATAAAAGGAAAAAGTCCTCTTTTTCCTCACTTACAACAGCTGCCAGACTAATCAATGTCTCGAAGTGCAACCCGTTCACTGCGGCTCAGTATATTCTTGTTTCCCAACTGCACCTTGCCCAGAGCAGACTCAAAATCAGGACTGTGATATATGTCTGCATTTCTTGAAGTCGGGAGGAATCAATAGGATAAGAATCTATCTCGTGATATAATAATCCACGAACATCTGCAATTGCAGTGTTGTCTGTTTGAATCTTCTTGATAATTGACTAAACTTTCTTCACCAGATCGAGAATAGGGGCAATTATACGATGTTCTGCAACATTTAACCGCGACGCATCTATCTCAGACGATTCTAGCTCCGGGAAACACTCCAAAATTCTTCTGTAGCGAAGTAACATGTCAAAAAGAGCTCCAACGAGTGGCGTTATGGGATAAGGGAAGCATTTGTGTAACTTTGTTGAGCGTTGCTCGCTGCAAAGGCTTTTTGAGTTTGAAAATATGTGTGCTAATCTTAGCGATGGTACCATCATGTTCCGCCAGGATGTCCTTCATTGAAATATTGAATCTGTGGCTTGCGCAGCCGATCAAAGGAAACAATGCTTATTTTCAATTGCATTGTTCGTGCTGACAGTCTCCCACAATTACAACAACTTTGCTCCAACTCTTACCAAATACTCCAAGGAAATTGATGAGAAACCCAATGTTTTCGTCTGCATTCATTGAAGTTTCATTTTGTAAAGGAGACATTGCAAGAAGTTTGACCAAATTTCCCTGTCCACTATTTTTTGGAAAGATGACAAAATATCCGACATAGCGAAAAGAGCTTGAGGTCCATCCGTCAAACAGAAGGGCTATATTTTCTGACACAAGCTCGACCACCTTCTTCTCCACTCTCTGCGTCAGTCCGCGCAAGTGGTTCATGGGTTTTGGGACAGATATCGGGTCAAATGTGGACTGTTTACGAAACCTATCTTGTTCCACAGTATAAGAGGCAAGCAGCTCTTTCTTCACAAACAGGATCCAGTCATGATATTGAGTCGCCTTTTCGTTGACAGAAAAATCTCGACACTCATTTGAGTTGTGTCGTTGTCATTTGCGATTAATTCATGACAGTCAGGATGAGCAGACATGACGTGCCAAAGGAGGTTGGCATAGCTCAAACCGTTCTTCTTGCGTCTCGTTTCACATTTTCACTTCCAGTCCGGGCTGTTGTTATTCTCACGCGTGAAGAACAGCTCCACCAGGCGCTTGCCGCCTGCTGCGCCAGTCCGGCCCATGTCGAAGCGGGTTTGGGCTGATCCATGAGAGGATGTGGGCATTGGAGACGAAATCAGGAGGGAAGGCTCTTGCGATTAACTTAAGGACCCTCGTGGGCAACGGTTGTGGCAGAATTGCTGCCAATTATTCATACTTTCAAATTAATGCCCTGTTTCTGTCGCAGCAACATGGCAATAATTTCAATATTTGGATGACCTCCCACTCAGGCATGCAATACGCATACGACTGGTTGGCGAACGGAGTACCTGCCTTACAGAATTTTATTGTACTAAAGTAAGGACATATCTTAAATATCTTGCGTTTAAAGATAGATAGATATTTCCGGGTGAACTAATAGATAAGATTATCTTTCTAATGATACTCCAGGTATATCTTATCCAGATTATTTTTTGACCCAGTAATCGTTACAGACTCCCACGATCGTTCGTACTACGTCAACTTCACGGCGTTGGATACACCGAAGTTGCGCACCACCCCCGGCAGCGTCACCGCAGCTCTGACCGGTGTTTGGCGCCCTACGATGGCTTCGCCCACATGCGCAGCTCTCATTTGATCCGACGCCGATGAACCTTCTTCGGTCGGATACTGCGCTGAGGTTGTTGCATAGAACGTAGGCGTCTTAAATTTACATCCAGATCTTCGCTGTGCTGCACGGTGCGTTCTCTTGGCCGGCGGCTCGGCCAAGCCGCCGACATCCGAAGTGGTTCGCGTCTCGGCAAATTATGCCCACTCCTCTATGTTACATAAAGGCCACGCCGCCTTTCGTACTTTCAGTACCGCCCACGTGGCTTGATCCTTCTCTGCGTATTCCTCTTTCTCCCCAAGAGATTCTGGTCCAGTATCTTGAGCGAGCTGCGTACCTGCCTCGACAGCGACCTTACGCCAACGCACCGATTCAAACGGCTTTGTCCCTCGCGGCGTCGCCCGCGGCGTTTTACCGCCGGATCTACGTTCTTCCTTCTCTTCCGCCATCGTTTGAGCGCCGGTTGCCGATGGCGTAGACTGAAGATTGTATCATCTCGGTAGTACTGAGGCATTTATTTTACACATTCTCATTAGAGTGACAGAGGTGGGCGAACATACGTCGCAGTTTGACGTCTCCAACAGCAGTATAGATGGTACCAGCAGCCGGAACGGACAGCATGGTGGATACCATGTATCATATCTACCTGTTTCCTGGAAGAAAGTACCGTCATCAAGAGAGACTCATGAAGCAAACAGAAGTTTATCAGCATTCCGCACACTTACCAGCAACTAGTCAAAAGAACCCTGGAATGTTAATACATTAGTGTATCAAGCTGTCAATGACGGATCGTAGATAATCGATAGCCGAGACAGTCGAATGTTTGTTAGACGTATCGGCTTATATCTGGAAAGGTTGACTAGAGACTTTAGCTAAACTCCCGACTAGAGGAGGCATGCTGCTCGTCATGATAAACCTTCTGTGGGCAGCAAAGTAATTGAAAATATGCCACGTCCATGTAATCGCAGAGGGGGAACCTTAAGGAGGCAGGTTGGTATTGGGTTACAGAAGTGAGAATGGTAATATGCCACGTACGCATAATCCCGGAGGGGGGACCTTAAAGACCTTGTGTTAACCGCATCCGCGGTTACAATTAGTCATGACAGTAGTCTGTGGTATTAGACCGGTCACAGTTACAGGGTAGATTTAATCGTGAATAAGCAAGGAGAGGCCGATAGGCTCATAAACTGTTGAAGGTATATAGCAGACTCGGGCTGAGTATGTGTTAGAAAGAGAGCTGGTCTCTTCATGTGGGTGTTGATGTAGATTTTTGTTGTAAAGATGGTGTTTATTTAAAGATGGTGTGAAGATCTAATATGTAGACAACTAGCTACTTAAATACTTAAGATAGGAATATATATATTGAATTTCAAAGGGCGCTTTTGCACGCCAACAGGAACTTCTTGTTTCCTAGCTAATCGGTGAAAGAGGCAGTTAATTAGCTATAGTTAAGTAACATAAAAATTGGTGCGGTGATAGCCGTTCCTAGGTAAAGGATCGACTGTGTGCCACAATGAGACATCTTCGAGACGGAGGCAATTGCCTGTCCAATAAGATTTGGCCATGGACTGTTTAGTCATCGGGTTAAATACCCGGCAGAACCATACGGACTGCTAGTCTACCTACGAGTTAGCATTTCTACTGTGATTTTTATGCGATGCAGGGATTGCCATGCAAAAGAGTGATGGCGGTTGGACAATATTGCAGTTGTGTACTTAACAGCGTAGTAAGACCAGACATCAATAGGTATCGACCATAAGGCTGAAAGAATTGATGCATCGTAAAACAAGGCACTGACTACAAAGTCTCTTGCATTGGCGTTGATTACAGCTGCCATGCCTCACAGTCTAATGTGCAGTCATGCAGTGGTGAGATAAGCATATTTCAACAATGATGCTTAGATTGGAGATATTCAATTATATAATACAGCTCTTCGGCTTTCCATCCACTTAAACATTGTTTTCATGCTCTAGAACACCAGAGTTTTCGACTTCTCTAAAACTGGACTGAATTCAATGTTTACATAGAACCTGGACATCAACAATTCCAATGATTAGATCATGCCTATCTTTTTAAAGCTTCGTGTCCAACTAGGAGTTCTGCTTCATAAACAAAGTAACACCATTGACCAAAATCAAAGTTCTGTTCGTTTATTTTTCTTCTGAATCCGCCCATGCGTTTACACCAATGATTCAGCAGAATTTTACATTTAAGTTTAAGACCGCAATGGTGAAGAGATTAGTGCCCTATTATTGCTTGAAAATTCTCAAGTTCTGTACGTTCCGCACCTAGGCTTTCTTAAGAAGCCTTGTGTGTTCTTTTCGTACTTGATTGGCTTTTGACTTACGTTTTATCTGCTTGCAGTGCCATTGAACGCGATTGGATCCTTACCTGAGCGCAGCGGCACCGTGGGAGAGTAATGCTGGAATCAAATATAGATTGTAACACCATCGTGCTGTGGTGGATTGCTCAATGCAAAAACACGCACATATTTTGAAGTCAAGTGATAGAACTGATCGATGGGCGCATTGACAGCATGAAAGAGGGGTGGGAGACACAGAGGGTGGGGCTACGGTTTCGTGCGTATTTGATGCGATCTTTTTTCACAGTCACCACATGATACATCTCGAAGTGAAAGATAAGAAAAGGAAAGGAGGAAATGACAAGATTAAAAATGACGTTGGAAAACCTGTACTTTGACCTGAGCGGTATAATCTTACCCCCTTGTCTACACGCTTCCAAGGCGTGGCCCAGCTGATATTAACGCGGTTCGGCCAAAGAATCAATCGGATTTTGTGGCGGAAAACAATTCGTGCTACAACTACATGAAAAGATGCTCAAAAAGGGTATAAGCTAGCTATCACTGACTGACTGACTTCCAAGTAATTTGCAGGGTGATTGACTGACAGAATTTTGGATTTTTTTGGAAAAGTCACGTAAAAAAGTCATTGAAAAATTTAGCGAAATTTGTATGTTATCATGTCTAAAATTCTAACGAAAAAACATTATGTTCTCCCTTCATTGCATGGAGATAGAGTAACTGTGAATAATGAAATTTTTATTTGAAATTTTTATTTCTATAGAATTGGTCCACGTAGACATCGGTGACTGGTGAAACATGGTATTCGTTCGGGCCCTCTGCCCACCGCCGAAAAAAAAGAGCACCGCCGGCGACGAGAGCGATATCACCTGAAAAGATCTCTTGTTATTCAGAAATGTGTGTCGAAACCAGATAAACGCTGTCCCCCAAAACCCCAAAATGAAAAGACGAGTTCCAGATGCCTGATGTCCGTGACACCTCGCTACAATGCCGAAACGTAAAAAGAGTGCTGCAGAGCTGCCGTCTGACTCATATGGAGACGAGCATGACAAAACAGCACGAGACTTGATCAGTCACCAGAAGGAGCAAAAGAGGAAGCGCCGAACTTTTGAGTCGTAAGATATATACAGTACCCGCTGGCGTAGATATTTAATAATGACTCTTTGTTCTGAAACGTATTTCGGAGAGATATGGACAAGTTTGCCTCGCTCGTTCACTTTACTTTTGTTTATCAAGCGGCGGTTCAGCTGTTTTCCAATTCTGGAGCACAGTTGGTCAGCTGCTTTTTGAGCGGTTGTTTTCCCGTCCGTCAGAACGGAAAATGGGTCGGAATCTATGATATTGACTAGAGGGTACGACGTGTGAGCTTTGAAGAAGTCGACATTATCTTCGTCTTTGATAAGTTCCACGTCTACAGTAGGCAAAAATGCGTATTCTGCTGACGGTTCCGTCTGTGGTACTGGGACCGTGAGATTTGGTGTGATGGTAGTTTATACGTCTGTAGGAATCCTGGATAGGGCGCCAGCGAGCTGAATTTTAATTCGTTTTAATGTTCGATTGAGCGTTCGAATTCCAAGAGCCCGAAACGACACCGGGCCAGTCGACCGGTGGAATCTGTGTCGAGAGGCGTGAGGTGAATCAGTGCTGGCGTGCGCGGTCAACTCCAGTACACCAAGATACTGTAGAGAGACGGGACGCGCCACGCTATAAGCTGGAGAGGGGTAGCGGTAGAGGGATAATGAAGGTAGAACTGTGGGACGCGCAAAGGGGACAGACGAAGGAAAAGCAGCCGGCGTAGAGTCGTCTTCGGCTGTTGGTGTCTCTCTGTGTCTGAATATTTTGCGTTGTCGTACTTTTCCGATTTGGAGGAGTCGGCCGCGCTACAGTCTTTATATACTAACATTTTGAGTGTGTTCTGCGCTGTTACAGCTAA
>JAVCKV010321245.1:0-13975 GCA_032274145.1 Herpochondria borealis
GCGACTTGTCATGCTAGCCAAATCGAGCATTCCAAGGAGAAAATCACTTGTACGGCACGGCACGTCCACCATTCTTGTCCGTCTCTTCGAGGAACCAGACAACTCTTGAATCATCCGAAGCAGGCTTCCTGCCTACCCATTGACTGCGTTGAGTAAATCTGGCTGCCTATCGCACACAACGATTGCATGGCGAACAACTGTGCTATCGTTGGATGTAATGCGTCGTGGGCTTGAGAAAGCGATGAGCCGACAATGACAAGTCTTACCTGGCTATACACACTTCTATTTATCTAAATCAGGCTTTTCAAAGGTTTTCTAAACAGATCTTCTCTCGTCTCTAAGCAAATTCGCGGGGAACGAACTCAAAATACTGATCAATAGATTCCGCAGGACGCAGTAGCTGCTTTTCCACCTGTTCCAATTCAGGGCCACTGTATTCGACACGGTAACGTCGCAGTATGGATGCTAAGGCCAGATGCATGTCTAGCTCCGCAAACGCTTTGCCGGTGCACTTGCGAGCACCATGTCCAAACGGAATCGCCGCGATTTTCTCCTTCACAACTGCGTTTCCATTTTGAATGGCTTTCGCTCTGCCAGCCGCAAAAGGACAGCCAGTAGCAGCTGCCTGTGTTTCGGGCACCGAGTCTCCTCCCTTGAGAAAGCGCTCTGGTAGGAACTTTTCAGGTTCTGGGTAGATTTCGGGATTCTTACTCATCGCCAAGTAATTGATAAGAACCAGTTCCCCTTTAGGAATCATGTAGTCCCCCAGCTCCGCGTCCTGGACAAGTGTACGGGCGTGGCTGCCAATCGTGGGTGTGATACGCATGGATTCCTTTACCACCGCCACCATGTAGCGGAGTGATGTATACTCTTCTACCGTCATGTTCAGATCACCATCCTTCCCGCTTACAGCGACAATTTCCTCCACCAGCTTGTCCTGCACATCCGGGTTGCGAGCCAAGTTGTACAGCAAGTACTCCAAGGTCTGACTGGTCGTATCGACAGCAGCCCCAATTCCCTGAGAGGCAATGCCAGTGATCTCATCCATAGTCAGTTGCCCATTCTCATACTCTTCAATAAGCTGTGGGATGACAGTTCCCTTGCACTTTTCGGGCAACTTTCCATGTTCATTGTAATAGTCGATTACCTTGTGAAGAGATTCGGAAGGATAGCGATACAGTGTTCTCCAAGCCTCCGTAAGACGTTGGTAGGGTTTGGTCTCGAAATAGGAGTGGATTGGGTTGTTGTCCACAATGGAGGTTTGTGTGAAGATATCCTCAACTCCGTGCAAGAAATTGAGAGCATCACGCTCATATGGTTTGGATAAGGCAAGAAAGTCGAGTCCAGTTGTCACTTTCATGACAGCCTCGAGCGCAAACATCCCAGTAATCTCACGGATAGACGTTCCCTCAAGCTTGTTCGTTTCTGGGTTCACATAGCTCTCAAGACAATCCACAAGGCGATTCGCTGGAGGTAGAACCGCAGGTACAAAATTGCGAGCGTTTTGTGGCTTGAGAAAGTTTTCAGCAAGCACCTTCCGACGACGTTTCCAGTTCTCGCCTTCGGCAAAAGGGATACCCCATGGCCAACCTTCTTTGTCAAAGATCTTCCTCCAAGCAGTTGGATTAGTACGAACGGGATACTTGCCCTGGTTCATGAGAATCTGTCTTGCGTGATCCGTAACTCTCGTGTTGTAGATTTTCTTGCCCACTACGGTACAGACAAAGATATCTCCACACTCATCGTGCATATCTTTCCACGCCTTTGTTCCATCTCCGCTCTGAATGATTCGCGGGAGGTGACCAACAATGGGCCAATCGCCACTTGGGACCGGAACTTCCTTTTTACCAGTCTGCAGTGTTGCAGTCGAGAAACTGCGGGGAGCTGTCGCTCGGAGAAGAGCTGCTCTTGCTAAGGTCATGTTCTTTTTGCCTCTTCAGAATTCGTTCTTGATACCTGTGAGAAGCTTGTCTCTTTGGTGAATGGTGTCGTATTGTGAGTCAACTTCGGCGATGATGCAGAATGCAACAAACTGGCAAAAGACCACGTAAAATTGTGCGTAGACTCCCCTTTTGATCTCCATGGTTACAGTATGGCAATACCGCGAAGTAGTGACCAAGCAAGGCGTTGTGACTGTAAAGGGACATCCGTCTAAAACCCTTAAAGATTCTGAGTAAGTATGTTTGTCATCCGGATGTCCCAATTTTTGCATGTTGGGTGAGACAGAATCTAGAATCTTGGTTGCAACTTCTGTTGGGTTGCTCATTTTTTCAAAGGCACATGCATCTATCACGATGGGATGACGGAATGAATGATCACAGTTCGAAGCCCTTCGTCATGCAATGTACCCCGTGATCACAACAATCAGTAGAAGGACTCCGTCGTATCAGCGTCTGCCTTCAGTGCGGACTTTGTCGACGATAAGAAGCCACAATGCTTGGAAACCAAGCACCAATGCTGGCTTTCGGCGCACACTTACGTCAGCTACTGGAGAAGACCAAGATGAGATTCTCCCCCTGTTGGAACTGCGGAAGGCTCGCATCGGGTACCCCAGGGCTACTAAAAGTACTTCAACCATCGACCTGAAAATTCTCCACCCCCGCCGCGGTGGACACGTTGTGTTGGGAAGAAATGGAACTGGAAAGACGTTACTCTCCAACGTGCTTGCCTCCAATGGCGACGACGACTACCTAGTGGATGGATCTTTTGTGACGCACGACCCCACATGGCATCCCAACTATTCCTTGGCGCATGTCTCGTTTGAATCACACGAACAAGTCTTGCGAGATGGAGGAACAGCTTACAGCGCCATTACTGGTGGTGTAGGCACCCTTTCCAAGGCAGCTCAGTTCCTTGTGGTACGGTTTGGACTCTACCCCTTGCTACATCGAGATGTCGAGACGTTGTCAACGGGAGAAATCCGCAAAGTACTGCTCGTACGAGCCTTGTCGAAACGTCCGAAACTGTTGATCTTGGACAATGCGTTTGATGGGCTTGATGTTCCCAGTCGAGACGCGTTGGCGGATTTAGTGTCCAAAACGCTACTGGGGTTTCGTCAAGACATTTTGGTACAATCTGTAGATAGTCGCAACACTGCACATACTCAAGTGCTGCTCATGACACATCGTGGAGAAGAGATTGTGAACGAAATTGAATCGGTGTCGTATTTGTCGTTGGATCAAGAGCTTGTGACGGTGGCTCGAAACGGACGGCCTGGAGAGACCTTGTTAGCGGAAGCGCTTGCTGCTGCTGATGCAGCTGCAGACAGCGAGCATGACTTAAACGTTGACGGCTGCTGGGATGACCCATCATTGCCCACCCAAGACGACATTGCAAACTGGTGGAGCCTAGAAAGATCAGAGGAGGACGCAACTGTGACCACCGAGCGTGTAGTGACGGCCAACAATCTTTCGGTGCACCGCGAAGATTACACATTGTTGCATAACTTGGACTGGATCGTGAATGCAGGTGATCGATGGCTTGTCGCTGGCGGCAATGGCGCTGGAAAATCTACGCTGAGTCGATTATTAGCTCGTCCTGATGAAAGTATCAAGCCTGAGCATCTCCATGTCGCTTCGGTGGTGCGTGATACCGCAGGGATCGGTTGGGTCTCTACGGAACTACACCTTGCAACCAGCCGATCAGAAGACACTGTACACCATGTCGTAACATGTGGTGGTGCTGTTAGCTTGAATGTGACGGGCTTTGTTATGAGAGCCTTGAACCTGGACTGCAGTATTGCTATGGACAGTCCCTTTTCTCAGCTGTCTCAAGGTGAACAGAAACTCGTTCTCATTGCGGCAGCACTTGCGTCACGTCCCCAACTTTTGGTCTTGGATGAGCCGTGTCAAGGACTCGACTTGAAAAATCGAAGGCGAGTCCTCGGATTGGTGGAACGCATCTGTCAAGCAACCAACATGAGCCTTGTGTATATCACACATCATCTAGAGGAACTTATTCCCAGTGTTACACACGTGTTGCATTTGAAGGGCGGCAAAGACGTGTTCAACGGCACAAGAGATGCGTACGACCCAAGTGATATTGCCGTAGACTGACGAGACCTTGCTTAAGTTTAGTACGAGGGCACGGATGCCACCGACTATGATGATTTTCCGATCCCTGTCTTTGACGGCTACAGATAACGCAGATGCTACGCCCTTGCCGGACTTGAGTTGTAGTATGGGCTTGTTCGCTTGGCATGGCTTCATGGCTTGTTCTTCTCTAGTGAGGGACTGGTTTCCTCACCTTCGTCAGCTCAGTTGAGCTGTTGAAGGGTGAGACTTGGCGAGAGCGTTGGAAGCCTTACGTGGAGGCGATATACACTATTTTGTTGCTCTTAAACGTATGCTCTGAAACGAACAGGCTTGTGACGCTAATAGCAAGCTGATTGAGAGTTGAGCACATAAAAGAACATAGTCTCTGGGTTTGCAGATCCAATCATATGAACTCTGAACTCTGAGCCTCCAAACTGCTCTCTGTTTGACTGGAGACGTCGGTGTTGCTGTATGGACCTTCTACCTTCTTGTGGGCATAGAATGCTGCCTACTTTCAAACCATGCACGATATCATTAATCTGCAAATCGGAAAGTACAAGGGGCTCGATGATATCTCGATAGAAATAAACATAGTCA
The DNA here is from genome assembly GCA_032274145.1 of Herpochondria borealis. Classification (NCBI taxonomy): domain Eukaryota; phylum Rhodophyta; class Florideophyceae; order Ceramiales; family Ceramiaceae; genus Herpochondria; species Herpochondria borealis. The sequence goes on from JAVCKV010321245.1 coordinate 4,632, forward strand.
ATACTAGTATTCAATACCGGAAATTCTTAAGCGTCTGTCAAAGCTGCAACACCTGGAAGTTCCTTGCCCTCCAAGAGTTCCAACGAAGCTCCACCTCCAGTGGAAATGTGTGACACCTTGTCGCCAAGTCCAGCCTGATTGATGGCTGCCACCGAGTCACCTCCACCGACAATGGTAATGGCGCCACGCTCTTCGGTCGCCTTGGCCAGATCCTCAGCAATCGTATTGGTACCTGCTGCAAAGTTTTCCATTTCAAAGACTCCCATGGGACCATTCCACACAATGGTGTTGGCTTTTGCAATCTCCTCACCAAAGTCCTTGATACTGTCAGGACCAATGTCGAGACCCATCCAGTCACCCGAAATTTCAGTAACCTTGGCAATGGCAGTGTTGGCATCAGCGGAGAATTTGTCGGCAAGGACTACGTCGGTTGGGAGCAAGAGCTTGACACCCTTGGCTTCCGCCTTGGCCATCAAATCCTTCGCGAGATCCACCATATCCTCCTCCAACATGGAACCTCCAATGTCAAGTCCTTGGGCCTTGTAGAAGGTGAAGATCATACCACCTCCCAAAAGAATAGTATCACACTTCTCCAAAAGCGATTCAATGACTGGCAACTTGGTAGACACCTTGGCACCACCGATAATAGCCATCATGGGCTTTGTGGGGGCATCGACGGCTCCCTTGAGATACTTGAGTTCCTTGGCGAGCAAGAATCCAGCAGCATTGAGTTTCATGTGCTCCGTGACACCGGCAGTCGAGGAATGTGCACGATGGGCTGTTCCAAAGGCATCCATGACAAAGTAATCAGCCAACTTTCCAAGACCAGAGGCCAACTCCGAATCATTCTTGGTTTCGCCAGCGTAGAATCTTGTATTTTCCAACAACAAGACTTCACCACCGCCAAGGGAAGAAGCAGCTGCTTCGACATCAGGACCCATGCAGTCGTCAACCTTCTTGACATCGACACCGAGCAGTCCCTTGAGAGGCTCCACGACAGGAGTGAGACGTCCATTCTTTCCCTTTTCAATAATCTCTCCCTTGGGGCGACCAAAGTGACTACAGAGAATCACATTGGCACCCTTGTCCAACAAATATTTGGTTGTGGGAACAATCGCACGCAATCGAGTGTCATCTGTGACGGTGAAATCATCAGCCTTGTCGAGAGGCACGTTCAAGTCGACACGCATGAGCACATTTTGGCCAGCAAGATCCACCTTGCCGGCAAGCCCTTCGACAGTCAGCTTTTCAAGGAGGCTTTGCGATGCATGGTAGTATCGGAACCCACCCACACGAGGGGAAGCAACGCGAGCAGCAGAGCGGGCAAAGGAAGACAACATGATCCGGATTTTGTGATGTTATGTTGCAAGAACAATGACGAAACAGCCGGAAGTTGATGGATGATGCTGCAGACGACATGTAGCATGTTACGCACGCCGATGCGATTTTGAGAATGATAAAAGTTCAAAATGTGATCTGGTGACGTAACAAGACACGTCAGCATCCCTTGTCGCCAAAGTCGGACACTTGGACAGACGTGAGAGCAGCCTGTCCGTCAGACGGACCCGAACCGAACGGCATCGCAAATATCTTCGCCCCTCCCCCTGCATTTTCACTCTGAGATCGGCACAACAGACCGTTGCACTGAAATCAATATCAACCATGGCGCCTGTTCTTCGAACGATGACCCAGAGGACTCTTCCTCGAGTCCTCCCAATGTATGTACCATTGTCATTTGCTTTTTTGAAAAATTCTTCCAGATCGGGACGAAAACGACGAAACGAATCCTTTGTCCACCATTGGCGATGGGGTTTAGCAATGATGCGATGACATCAAAAGTGGAATTCCAGATTCCCTGTTGATAATTTCCCTCACAAATTGTACCACACTATTCGAAATATCTTGCTGACAATGAACTCCTTTCCCTTTCTAGGTTTCAACCACAACAGCGTACCATGGCCACCGAGAAGCAGAGTAAGTGTTTATGTGTTAGTGCGGTTTCAATAAAATCAAACAGGGGAAGACTAACTTTATCTCTCGCACGTCAGTTGCCTTGCAAATTGTATCGACAAAGAATATCCGAAAGATCACTTCTTCCATGAAGATGGTTTCCGCTGCCAAGCTCAAGGGTGATGAGACTCGTTTGCAAGTCTCCAAGCCATTCAGCGCATGGACAAGTGCCATGATGCCAGCAGCTAAACCGATGGATGAGGCTACTTTTGATGATTTGCCTCAGAAGTGCCTCCTTGTCCCCTTCACTTCGGACAGAGGTCTCTGTGGAGGTATCAACTCCTTCATCTCCCGTGGAGTCAGAAACTGCATCAATGCCGAGGCTTCACAAGGAAAAGAGTTTGACGTTGTTATCGTTGGTGAGAAGGGCCGCGCTCAGATCAGACGCATCTGTGGCGATAACGTTGTCCGCTCTGCCACGGACATTGTGTCTCCCGGAACATTTGCCCTTGCATCTGGACTTGCCAGCGAAGTCATGACTGCCGTCTCGGAAAAGGAGTATGATGCCATTGTTCTGATGTACAATTCCTATGTCAACCCTGCTGTCTACAACCAAATGTACCAGGTCATTCGCCAAGTTCCAGAAGAGGGCGAAGAAGGCGAAGCTTTGTCGGAGTACGAATTTGATGGAAACAAGAACGAAGTCATGGCCGACATGTATGAGTACATGATGGCAACACAAATGTTCTACACTTTCATGGATGGCGCTGCCGCCGAACAATCGTCTCGTATGGCTGCCATGGAGAACGCCACCAAGAATGCCGGAGAAATGATTGATGCCTTGACGCTTAAATACAATCGTGCCCGTCAAGCTCGTATTACCACCGAGCTCATTGAGATTATCTCTGGAGCTTCTGCACTGGAGGACTAAGCATGATGGAGAAATAAATGTTAGCCCATTAACTCAGATAGAAGAGCGGCTTTCGCAAAATGTCAGGCACGCACGTGTATGTACAGTCATGTTCTTGGTACAGTACCCCGTACTTGTACTTGCACGTGATGCTACTGTACGTCGTATCGTACTCCGTAGCAGTCTTTGGTATGTGGATGCTGAAATCTACGTCAGCATTGTGACTGAGTAGATTCTCGTGCCGTGATTGGCTGATTCACACCCGTCACCCGGAGCTTGAAGTGTTATTATTTTTTCGCGTCGATCGTTCTCCAACAACGTTGAACTCCGAGTGGAACCATCACAAACACATCTTTCGTTGTTGTACTGCTGGATACCCAAACACAAAACCCACTTTATAACTACAATATGAAGCTTGCTTTCGCCCTTTCACTCTTGGTCGCTTCGACTCAGGCCTTTGCGCCTGCTCCTCGTCATGCCTTTGTTCGAACTTCGCTCGCATCGACAGCGGAAGAAACCGATAGTGTGAGAAAGAGCAAAAAGGAGGAACGTTTGAAGTTCATGAAGAACGAGCAATTTCATCGTCGTGGATTCAAGGAAGTCCGACAAGGGGTCGAGGATGTTATGGGTGAGCAATTCGAATCCGATCTCGTGGATGAACTCAAGTCAAGCGAGTTTGTTGTAGAGAAGGACGGCGTCAAGGTTCACCTTGCCAAGGTAAGAATGCAAAGAAGGATAGTGTGCGATTTATGTATGGGCGAATCTCTAGATACGATTTGCTTACAGCCCCCTGTGCTCTTAGGACTTTGGCTTTTGCTGGGGTGTTGAGCGCTCCATTGCACTCGCCTATGAGGCTGTGGAGCACTTTCCAGATAAGAAGGTGCACATTACTAATGAATTGATCCACAACCCTGAAGTCAACGACAACCTTGGAGCCATGAATGTTCAATTTATTGAAAAGACCGAGGATGGAGGAAAGAACTTCGACACCATTGGTGAAGGGGATGTTGTGATTCTTCCAGCTTTCGGTGCTTCGTTTGAAGAAATGGACCTGTTCGACAAGAAGGTAAGCCAGCGCGTGCTAACTTGCAGATCTACTATGGCGCATCCAGAGGTTGTGTTCTCTAACAACTAGCTGTTCAGAATGTCGAAGTTGTTGATACCACTTGCCCCTGGGTCAGCAAAGTTTGGAATACTGTAGACATGCACCAAAAGAAGGGGTTGACCAGCATCATTCACGGTAAATACGCTCACGAAGAAACGGTTGCAACGACGTCCTTCTGTGATGACTACATTTGCGTCAAGGATTTGAAGGAAGCTGAAATGGTCACTGATTACATTCAGAATGGTGGTGACAAAGAAGCTTTCTTGAAGCACTTTGAAAACGCCATTTCGAAGGGATTCGACCCAGATACGATGCTGGACAAGGTAGGCTTGGCCAACCAAACCACCATGTACAAGAAAGAAACACGTGCCATTGGTCAGATGTTCCAGAAGACCATGATGAAGAAGTTCGGACCTGTTGATTCCGAAAAACACTACATGGAGTTTGATACTATTTGTGATGCGACTCAGGTGAGTAAATTTTGATGCACGATGGGTGATGTGCAACTCTGCTGTGTCATGTGACAGATACTGACAAGAGCTTACCCCCTCCGTCGCAACAGGAACGACAAGATGCCATTCATGATATGGTTACTGACACTGAGAAGCTCGGCCTGGACTTCATTCTTGTCATCGGCGGCTGGGATTCCTCTAACACGGCTCACTTGTTGGAGATCCCCCACAAGGCGGATGTGCGTGCCTTTCACATCAACCGCGCCGATTGCATCGGAGCGGACAATACTATCACCCACAGAACAGTCGATGGCGAAATTGTGACGGAACCCTTCATTGAGGACCTTAGCAAGGAGGTTGTCATGGGCGTTACTTCGGGAGCTTCTACGCCAGATGCTGCTGTACAGGATTCCTTGAGCAGCATATTCTTGCTCAAGAAGCTAAGTGGGTCCGACTAAAGCGCGCCTTACTTATTACTTAAGCGGCGTATAAGTGTCCAAAAGAAAGTGAAATCTTGGACGAACGACGTATAAGCGGCGTGAGTGTCCAAAAGAAAGCTCAATCTTGGACGAACGACCTGCTCAAGCTGTTTTTAAACTACTAAATCGGATGCATGTAATTTTATAGAGTCAACAGAAAGTCTTCAACTGGTCCGCCATGATGCAAGGTTTACATGGTAGCGTCGGTGGTACCACATCATGATACATCCTCATGGCATTCAAGGCATACCAACGGGATTCATGGCGTTCCTACGATGCCACAAGTTCAAAGGTCCCAGGTACTGGCACTGACACTGACTCATTCACGTCCGTGTGCTCCTTCCATGGACCTGCGACATTTTCGAGTGCACGCTGGGTTCTCGTTGTGGAACCAGTGAAGTAGGTTCTTGAGATGGTGGTGCTGTGCTGTACATGCTGGAGCATAGTGATCAAACAATTATCATCTTCTAAGCTTGTTGGTGTTGGACTTATGCTTCTGTCAGATTGCAGTTCTCCAGTAGTAAGGTGAGATAGTTTGATGGGTCTTCCTTCCAGATACTCCACTCCGCAATATACCAGGTAAGTCTTCTGCGGTGCTACTCCGAGTATGTTAGATGAACGGGTTCACAGTCAGCTTGCCTAGTCCTAAAATCTGAACAATTGGTTGTTGGTCTGTAAAGTGGGTTTCTAATTAGATCACAGCATGAATGTATTATTTACAAAGACGATGTGCTCATGATTTCATCGTCTCTCAGTGAGAGATCCGAGCCAGATAGATCTGAATCCGACTCGTTTCCCTGATCATCTTCGGCAGCAGGAGGAGCCCCGATAAGATGAGACCCCAAAACATGCATGGCTTCGGTTTCGTCATGCTTCGCAAGCTCAAGGGCATTCTGAAGCGCCCATTTGGAATTGATGGTTGACAACATTCGGAGTAACTTTGGATTGGATTTTCCCTCATTTCGTTGTCTTTTCTGCTCAACAAGAATCGATCGGTAATGACTCAATTCTCGGCGCTTCTTCTCTTCGTGATACTGAGAAGAAAAGTACTTTTCAAGACCTCGTCCAGTCAATCCATTGAATGAACGGCCCTTTCGGATGTGCTTCACTGTGGTCTTAACATCTTTTCCAAAGGTTGAGTAATCTTTGGATGTGTACCAAATGTTGCATCTTTCGTCTTTGTTAACTGATTCCAAGACGGTTACTCTTATTGAGGATGAAAAGTCAACTCTGCCAACTTTTCGAGGTAGTGGTCGCTTTTTCGATACTTTGATACGCTTTGGCATGCTGGCTGGTGAGCAGTCGTCAATGTCAAGAGGGGGCGGTGGGATGTAGCTATTAGTTTGAATCATTTTGATGCTGTAAAGAGGCTAATGAGATGGTTTTACGATATTGTGCAACTGTGAGACGAGACTGAATTTCACTTTTCTTTGCTCCCTTGTTGCTGGTCCCTGGTTCTGACACCCAACCCCTTCTATGCGTTTTCGAGTGATGAGATTTTACACTGAGGCAATAACAGCTAAATGATTCACCGGGTTCGTGAGGCCCAATCGTTACCAGCTTTCTACAAGTGCAGTTGCAGTATGACAAAATCTTTATTCACACTTGGGACACCTCTTTCAATATCTTTATTCAGGCTTGAAGAAATAAATGCTCCTTGTGACACGCGAGTTGACAGGCTATTTTAATCGATGCAAGTGCCGCAAACCACGTCTGGACCAAGAACCGACTGCATGCCTTTTTCGTGTTGTTTCTCCAGCTGTTTCTTGTGAAATGGCTATGCGTACAGTGGACGAAGACGCTGTTGCGCAACCTGTCTGGCGACTAAGTTAATTTGCCGTCGACTAATCTAGTCTACGATGCCATGACTTCAAATAATTGAATCCAGGAGGGAGAGAGAAAGAGGTGCGAAGCAATTTTGGATGTTATTTCAAGACACAGGGCTGTTTAGTCTTGGCTTAGTTTCTGTAGTGTTTGATGGATAGTCCAGTCCAGTGAAATCCATCACCTTCGGCGAAGCACCCCACGAGTCAAAATATCCTGTCAGCACGCGGAGGTGCAGACAGTGTTCTCGTCGGGAGGGGGTTTGTCCTGCTTTGTTTCGACCAAAGATGGAGAGGACGAGTATGAATCAATCCATCAAACCTTTCCAAGCTAGCAACTTGATTAGATACTGCATGGATCAATAATTTATTGATCCATGAGATACTGTTCGTGCATGACATGCACGTGCAACAAGAAGTGAAAACCAGCAAGAAAATGTCAGGTTTTAGAGGCCGCGACTAACGTAATCAAGCGTAGGAGCAGCTCTCCAAAGAAGCCAGTGAAGGAGGAGAGAGAGAGGGTAAGAGAGAGAGAGAGAGAAAGATATTCGCATATGCGTACACTCGTGGTTGCTTAGTCTTGGCTCTAGACTGGGTCATGGATTGTTGTCGTGGTAACTATGATCGCCAGGGACCGAATTGGCCAGTCACTCCCGCTCCGGCTACACAGGGGTTCTCAGACATACCTTCCCTCTGTCAACTGGCTCGTGTGCTTGGGCGCCCGCCACACGCCATAAAATCTGGGCGGCCAGGTATCGTACATGTACAGTATCCCTACTGTAGGTAGACACTCAGCAGCCGAATACTATACCGTGCTGTACTGTACTGTACTGTACTGTACTGTACTAAGGCATACTATCGTACCGGTGGTACCAAAGAACAACATCGAGAAATGTTGCTGTCTTTCACAAGAAGTATGACGTCACCCATCTTTGCTGTTGTTATGTTTGATATCTAATCTGGTTGTCAAGAACAAAACACTGTGCATCTCACCATGGCGGACATTCAAGTAGGAAACGATTATCGGGAAGTGTACCAAAAGGTCGCACGTGCAGGGAATGAACATGGTCCTCCTAGTGGGTTGGAAGTGGAGGAGGAGGTACTAATGACGAATGAAAGACTTTGTCGAGAAAGGTGCATCGGTGTTGGTTTGATGTTTCTCGTTGGGACTCTTGCTTTCTTGTTCTTGGCCACGGCAACGCATCCCGAGGGAGACGCCTATGGATCAGGAGGGGAAGTGCCATCGGATTATGCGGGAATTTCGACAGCTCGCTACAACTCGACTGTTCTTCAACTACGGGCAGACCCTCCCCAGCTGTCGTCATTGCTCAATGAGTCGATCGAACAATCAGACGCCAGTATCATCAGTGAAGTCGAATGGTTATTAGACTTCGCTATTATTGGTTTTCCCAAGTGTGGAACGTCGTCCCTTAAGCGATGGCTGAATACGTCCTCGTCCATCTTCCTCGATGGTTACGAGGTCAACGGGCTGTCCAACAACAAACCAGATGACGTTGTTCAACACTTGTACGACGTAGTATCGTCACAGAAACCGAAAGTCAAGGTTGGTATCAAGAACCCTACCGACCTGGAATCCTCATTACAATACTACAATCGGTACTTTCCAAATACACAACTGTTTGTCCTGCTCCGACATCCTATTCATTGGTTTCAATCCTTCTACAACTTTCGACGGCGGAAGCATGACAGGCTTGGCATCGCCAGTACGATGCCTCTCCTCGAGCACTTGATTGGAAAGTGCCACAAGAAAAATGATGGAGTTTGTACGGATCGTGCTCAGTTTCATCATGCAATCAGTCGTCTCGGTTTGACGCCCATGAACACCACTGAAGAGTTAGCATTGCTGGATGAGCCAGATGTAGCTACCCTGCATCCAACCAGCCAGAAGGTATTCTTTCTCGAAGTTAATCAAATGAAGGAGGACAGCGGCGTCTTGCGACGAGATTTGAAGCGTTTTTTGGGCGTCCGTGATCTGCCTACAATGCCAACCCACAATGTGACGTACGAGAGAGCAGAGGGTGAAATTGATATCTGCCATTCAAATTACACGAAAGTTCGAAAGGTCCTGATTGAGCACGGTCAACGAGCCAGTCAATGGATCATTGACTATTTGCTGACTTCTGACAATGCAGTTGTGTCCTCACGAGAGGAATTCATTGATCACGTGAAAGCATGGCAGAGCGACCCATGTATCGCGTAGCACTCTTGAGTTTCTTCTCGTGTGTAAGATATATTAGACTCTCGTAGTCATTGTTATCTTGTCGACACATCATGATTGTGCCACTACGTTTGCTTCTAGACTATTCGTTCAGTATCGGCGTCTTTGCCAGATGCATGCAATTTGTTTTAACTTTCAAGTTTGCAGGTCCTGCTGCCGAATCGTCTCCCCTCGTTAGACTTGGTGTTGGCGTTTCAGCTGGCGTCAACCGTGTTGTCGACTTCACGCACCTCTAGGTCTAGTACTTGTCAGTCGTGCCGTGACAAAAAGTAGCTGCATCATCTGTGATTAGGATCTGGATCTCCCGTATCTGCCGACTAAATTAGATGTCGCGGATGCAAGTCGATAACACGTACAGAAGGATCTGGATCTCCCGTCTCTGCCGA
>JAVCKV010321356.1:0-42937 GCA_032274145.1 Herpochondria borealis
ATTTTGTTTCATTCACAATTGATACCAAACTCTCCTCGTGCTTCGATTGTTGATAGTTCTCAGATTTTATCATGATCATTCCTCTGCGACAAACCAAGATTCTCCGAAAGGCGATGCGAATTTGTGAAGAACAAACACGTTGTAGCGCGTGCGATTTTACGAACTCTCCAGCGCTCGGTTCTAACCAAATTCAGCACAAAAAATGTTGACTATACCGCGGAGGGGTAGCAATTTTGATTGTGAAATTTAACGGGTCGGTTATAACAACGGACAACTTTTCAATTTGCTTGAAACCGAAGCAATGATGTTCTTGACCAAAGTATTGTAGCATCATACGTTGTACGTTGACTACAGGAAGGAAAGGAGGTGAGCTACAACGACAGGAGACGAACGTGGGTGAGGGCTTCCGTGACGAGAAGCCCGCTGTGATGTTGTCTCTGCTACTGATTGCTTAGACTTGCTGTGGCAATCCAAGAGCAACGCGAAACTATTCTGACGACCACGGGATCAAGGTATTCACAAGTGTGGGGACCCAGACTCCAACTTGCAGATTGTACTCTTAGTTACTCTGGAAGCAAGCAACTTGATCCATGGTTGTCGCGGTCCTTGTTAACCGTTACTATCCCTCCTCGCGAGGTTTACGTCGGGGTTCGCTTCAGGAAGATGGTAGCAGTCAGTGGGCGTCGGCCAGTGATACTAGCCTTGCAGACCAGCCGTTGCCGAGTACAAGCCACAGAAACAAGCCATTCAAGGCAATCAATTGCCTCACGTCGCTGGCATCTGACTTTGATGTAATATCGGACTGGTTGTTCTTCTATGAGACTCTCATCAATGATAAGGAATGGCGTTCGGAACGAGAAGAGGGGGATCGCCCGTATCTAATCCCACCGATATTCATGTGGGCTACGTTCTTTTCATGCATTGCTGGAACTATAATGTGGTTAGTTCTGGCAACTGATGGTCGCCTGGTTGCCCCTTTGTTGCGACGACTTGGGTATGACAAACTCAGCATTGGTCACATGCTTTTCCTCGCCGTCGTCTTCGAGGATTTTCCTCAAGTGGTGCTGACTTTTCTGATTGAAGACTTTTACGAAGAGGATGGAATGTCCAACCTAGCTGTGGTGAACGTCACAGTATCGCTCTACGATACACTCATAAAGCTGGCTGAGGCGTACGATGAACGCAACGATATTGTTGAAACAGGACATTGGTGCAAAGAGAGTCTGTGGGCGCATCACGACGCTGTTACTTCGGTTGTAGCGGTCCACCTACCACCTTCGACAACGGATGGATCCGACTCGAGCATTCAACCTTTTCCATCGCCTCTATCAACTCGAAGTTTTCGATTACTGCGTCGATCGCCACCCAAACGGATGGAGGCAGGTCTCGGAGAAGCCTCACTGCCATCGCTTCATGAGAGTAGGCCGCAGTTGCGTCGCGCTAACACGAACCTGCTTAGCAACAATGTGCTCGACGAAGCGCTCTCACCGATTGCGCCCATGGAGCTACCCCGTCTAAGATTCTTGACCACTTCCTTGGATGCAACTATACGACTATGGGATACAACGGCATCCATGAAGGGCCATCGACGTGACAAGTGTATTCATGTGTTTCGTGGTCATTCCTCTGGAGTCACGTGTCTAGCTCTGCTGGGAAAGGCAGAGACCTACCATTGGCTGCAAAATACGAACCTGGACGATCGTGACGAGGAAGACGACCACAACACATTCTTCTTGACGGGCTGCAAGGACGGGGATATCAAGCTGTGGAATTTGCATGGGGCTTGTTTGAAGACCTATGTTACACACGGAAGAAACAGGGGCGTTACGAGCATTGCACCTATCAAGGAGGGGTCCACTTTTGTATCTGGCCACCTTGACGGCACAGCTCGACTATGGGAGGTCTGGTCAGGTCTTTGTCTTGCCTTCTACAGCGGTCACAGCCAAGTGGTGAATTGTGTATGTACTATGAAGGACGGGACTCAATTTGTGACAGGGTCCAATGATTCAACGTTGAAACTCTGGGATACTAGTGCGGCTATGGCGACGTTTGAGACGTCGCTTTCCTTCTCGCAAGAGTCCTTTGACACTGACACAATGCGACGGATATCGCTGGCGTCACAGAAGCCGATCCACGAGGAATACGTTTGCATTCGTGCTTTCATCAACAACTCTTCCAACAGTGAAGTCCTGTCTGTCGCCTGTCTTGAAGAGGCGACAGCATTGGTATCTGGATCCTCTGACGGTATCGCCCGTCTGTGGGCTGTCGAAACTGGAGTGCTCCTTCGCGTCTTTGTAGGTCATCAGGGGCCAGTGACAGCGGTCGAAGTGGTTGACAGTGTCAGCATTCTGACGGGATCGCAAGACAAGACTGTGATGCTTTGGGACGCTATATCTGGAGCTTGCCTTCGAACCTACTCTGAACACACAGGTTACGTGTCTTCGATTTCAACAACGTACGAAGAGCATACCTTCTTGACAGCATCAGATGATCGCACTTGCAAGATTTGGCTCATGACAAGCGTACCGAAGAAAAAACCAGGGCAAGACTTCGACGAGAGTCTCGCACTGGGGGAGAGCCAAGGAACGTGCGGAAGCATGGAAATATCATAATGACTGAAGCCTATGAAATGTTTTTAGTATGACCAATTCGCTCAAGCGATGTAGTACTTGTAGGAGAGCTAATAGTATAGGCTTTGTAAGCAGCGAGTCTGTAGTGTTTAAACACAACGCGGCTAGCTGCGCACATGACCAATTCGCTCAAGCGAACTAGCTTTGTACAGTGTAGGAGAGCTTGTATCGGCTTTGTAGGCAGCACGTCTGTACTTGCTTGTGCTGGTGTTTACACGCAGCTAGCGCTGCAATGCGACCACCAAATATTTTGAATGGGTATAGCAAGTGGCAGTTTCGGCAGCCAGGTCACCTGTTGTACTTACCTAAAAAAAACTCCTGTTGCTGGAGATGGGACAACAAACGACGAGGCTCGGAGTTGGATTTGGAAATATAGCATCACGTACCTGCTCCTGCCTCCTTAGGATCGCCAGTCCTCCACCACAAACACTCAACTGTTTGATTTTTTTTTAAAAGAGATAAGTTATTTTTCTACTGGCTGTCCATGAATCCCGAGTAGCAGGAATAATGGGTCGAGGAGAAAACTCAGCACGTCCAAGCCCACAGCTACAACCAAAGTAACGCAAGCTTTGAAAAAAACCCCAGAAAGCTACGGTCCTCTTGCGTTCCAAAGCAATCGTCCTTGGTTCGGGAGTTTTGACAACGATGTGCAATGGTTCTTGCCCCACTTCTTCGTCTTCAATCATGATCAAAAGAGGAGATGGACCTTGAGTGGCTGGCAATACCTCGGCCACCCTAGCGGATAGGGAGCCATCGGCTCAATGTCATCACATGTTTCTCCATGATAGTAGTATTTGTTATCTTCTGTGTTTCTGATGGGTTGTCTGAACGTTGCTATCCAACACACCACCGCTGTCATCAGACTTTCATGACCTGCAGAGTTGAGATTGAGTCATGGTCCTCTGAAGAAGAACCCTCCCCAGACAGCTATCATAGGCGCCAGTAGTCTGGAGGCAACTAACGGCGAAGCTAGGCGAACAGCCTGCTAATTCTAGCCTGATGACTCTACCAGTGACCTTGTTTTATCGTGCTACCATACACTCTAGAGATCTAGTAGGTAGCAGTGTCGGTCTGTTTTGCGTGCGTGCTTGTGACCAAAAGCCTTACCGTTTCGATATTTTCAGGATAATCAACTTCGTAAACTCCCAAAACTCAGTTACACGTTACTACGAGAACATTTACGTAGCAACAATACCGAAGCAAAACTCACCCTTGCCTTTCACCTGCGGTGCGCTTATCTTGACCAAGACATCGAATACCCCTTGTAATCCGTCACCATGGTGCGTTCCCTCTTGACTTTTGCATGAACTAGTTCGGCAGTTGGGTGATCATTGCTATGATGTAGTAGAGGGAGAAATGAGGCAACGAAACCGATCGATTTGATAAGCGACAGCGATCAAAACATACCATTTTGTTGTTGTCGCATCATGTGCTGTGTCTTGGGAAGGGATGGGGTTATCAGCACCATGTGTGCTTTCTGCAATGACGCGTTGTTGTTTCGTTCAAGTCTCTCACACAGCCCCTCTCTTTGAATGAATAAACAACAGCCACCAAAAATCCAGCAAAAGTCCAAGGAGCAAAAAATGGCCGCCGCCATGGCCGGTGGTAAGGGAAAGAAGAAGAAGTGGTCCAAGGGAAAGTCCCGTGATCAGGTCGACAATAAGATCCTTATGAGCAAGGAACAGAACGACCGTCTTTATGCCGAAGTTCCTAAGATGAAGCTCATTACCGTTTCATCCGTTGTGGAGAAGCTTAAGGTCAATGCTGGTTTGGCCCGACGAGCCCTTAGAATCTTGGCTGACGAAGGCAAGATTCGCCCTGTTCTCATTAGCCGTGCCCAAAGAATCTACACTCGTAATGTTGGTGAGGATGACGAATAAACTGAATCCTAATCCTGCTTATGAAAGAACACTGTGTTCACTGGTTGTCGCCTTTTTGAATTGCATATTTTACCGTGAATGCAGCTACTATCTACTGTAGCATATCAACTTAGGAAACCTCTTGTGTCCTTTAGATCGCGTCTAGCTACATGCAGGATGTGAAATAGACTAGAAGCCCACCAGGGTCGCTGTGATATGTATCGGCGAGGGATTGATCGTCTCACCCGCAGGGCCGTTTGATTCGAATCCTGTTTTTGCCTCTGAATTATTGCCTGGGCCGCGTGTCACCGATCGTCCGAGTTAAACGTGCGCGCGATGGCTTTTGTGGAGACGCCTTGACCCAGACTTATCTCTCCTGGACTGCCTGTGACGCCTGATCGTGTCCGAGGAGGCTAGCCTGCTGGGGCTAGACCCATCAAGGAATAATGAGTTAGTGACCAAAAACCGAAAAGGGCGCGGCGAACCGCGACCAATCACCGCCGCCCAGCATATGCATTGCCGCATGGGCCAGTTGACTCTTGGAGATGCAAGCGATGGCTTGTGTGGGATGACTTGATCCCGTTCATCTCTTCCATACATGTTCCTGGGAAGCCCATGATGGCTGACCATATTGGCACGATTGATCAATGAGAGCGGAAAGCGATTTTGTGGGCAAACGGGAGACTCAACTTGTTCGCACCCTCTCGGTGTCAAATCTCAATGCATCCCCTGAGGGTGGGAATGTTCACCCTGCTGAGACTACTGGTATTATGGTCCAGTACGTGCACTGTACCTCTAGTTTCGTGATCGGCCAGACTAGCATACGTAAAATTGTTAACATGGTTCGAGCAAGCCACCAAAGCCCAGCTTCCCACCCATCATCTAAGGTTCTACTGAGCCAACATCCTAGTTCCCCACGAACTGGTCGTCCTTGTCAGGGTCTCACTCGTAGATTTCTCCTCTGCCAGAAGCCACAAGGCCAACTTAAGCGAGTACGGAGAACCTCGGGCAAGCCGGAGACAAGTGCTATGACATTGCTGCACCAGCACTCTGGTGCTATCAGATGTCCCCAAGGGCGTATCGTAGGAAGATACATCGCCAATCGACAGAACCTTTTGGTGTAACAAGGTGAAAATTCAACAGGAGTGATGAAAATGCATCCGCTACTGTGGAAGCACGTAACGGTATAGGTGTAGACAATCTGGAATCAGTCGTGGAACTGTCAGTGTTCACGATTTTAATTTGGCGCGCGTGTCACCACAAGGTGACATTGCGATGTGATGTGATTGATTGTGTCATCAACATACAAGAGACTCTTTCTCGTTCTTGCAACAATGGAACACCTCGAAAGTGCATCTTTGGCTTATATATCCAAACCTTCGCAGTTGGATGAACGAATCTTGACTCTTCAAGTTGAAGCGTCACAATCAATCCCACCCTTTGGCAGTCGACTCCGACTGAATCAACTCTTTCTCACATGAGCAGATCCAATCCGTTTCTCACAATTACTGCAACGAACAGATCATCAAGGCACAAAGAGAGCTTCAGATCGTCAACAATGAAACTCAAGAACCAACAGTGCTGGCACAGTCTCCTGGCTTGGTACTTCGCGTTTGGAGCGCTTCACGAAGTATCTCATAGTCTCGTTGCACTTTTGGCTGGACAATCCGGGGGCATTTTGGATGATGGAATCTGTAACTACCTCTTTCGCACCATACTTCTCCGTCAATGCAATCTTCCTTCTCTTGACATGCATGGTGCCTATGTGCGTCATGCTGGATGGCTAACCAGTGTCTTGCTCGTCTTTTGTACTACCCAAAAGACTGCTCGACTCGCCGCACTGTTGGTCGCACTTGAAGCGATTTCTACAGACCTTCTTCATTTGGTTCCAATTGCCTCTCAAAACATTATGTTTTGTGGCAACTTTGGGATCATTCTCCTTCACCAGGCCTGGTCTACCACTGGTGGTACCACTGCGCTTGACATACTCGAAAAAATGGTGCAAGTCACCATGATGCGAGGTGCTCAGTCGGGAGGAGTCATTACGTTTCAACCAAATGGGCGAGGCTCCTTGAAAGGGATTCGCAGTCGAGTCGTTAACAAGAAGCGCACCGACCTTTCCAAAGAAGTGCGAAAGAAGATTCAACGAGACGTATCCTTTCGTCACGGAAGCGTCCCCTTCTTAGCAGGACACACACGATTTGCAACTTCGAGCAAAGCCACTTTTGATGGCACTCACCCACAACAATGGACGCCCCCAAGTGTTAGACGTGTCTACGACTTCAACGTCCCTCACACCGGGACACATGAGTATGTTCCTCGGCAAGTGCTTGTCGAGAACTACATCACTCATAATGGAGACTTCGACTTCTACAACCTCAATGGGACCACCTACGACCTCGAAGTCATCCAACGATTCCTTTCTTTCGTGTTGGGCCCCATGCCAGCATCGGTGGATTCTTGCGCAGTGGCTGGTCTTGTTGATCTGTTGCGCACTCAGGCATCCTTTGGCTTGAGCGCAAGGTACGCAGTTTGTCTCGGGCTGCGCACTAGCAAGATGCAATTGGTGGCAGACTTTCCTCCCTACAGTCACTTTGAAAAGATTGGACTCCTGTTCGAGGACGTGTTGGGAGAAATGCTCAAAAACACGGAGCTGGACTCAATTTGTGAGAATGAAGGAGTTCGACAATCGTTTGCACTGCGTGTCTTGAGTAAGCTCGAAAAGAAGTCGGATACGTTGTTGCAGCCACTGGAACACTACTTTACAGACGATGAGGGCGGAGCAACTCTGATGACCTTTTGTTTACAGACAATCCACGCTTTCTTCGACAACGACCTATTCTTCACCACGCAGACGTTCCTCAAGAATGCAAAAGGCTCTTTTGGGTTGTGCGTGACATCCTCGCTTGACGCGAATCGGCAGATTGTTCTAGCAGCTCGTGGTCAAACGGTAAGTGGGAGTATCATGGGTTCATCCCATTGGGTTAAATCAGTGTCAGGATATCGCCAACTCAACGACTTTCAATCAGATGTCAATCGCGTTTTATCCAGACAAAGGTCTGGTTTGCTATGGATCAGAGCAAGCAGCAGTCAAGGCTGGCATGAAGTTTCCGTTTCCTGGAAACACCGCAGATCCCCTGGGAAAATCAGAGCGCGAAGTCGATCACGACGCATTGCGACTCGATCTAGATGACCTCAACGGTGAGATTGTTGCGCTCGATTGGGGAAGAACCAAGTACAAAACCTGTGCTGTTTCTGTTCCAAACAGAGGTTTAGTACAGCATGAGCTTATGAACGGTTGTCTTGATGTGGTGATGTATCATGAAAGCAAAGCGACCACGAACGACCCCGAGCTCTACCATCGAATGACGCGCCTCACCAGAAATCGTTTTATCAAGCCATTGGGAACTGATTCAAAAGATCTTGTCTTGCAGGATATCCAAGATATTCCAAGGGTTTGCAGATCCATTCAGAAGGAATGGAAAGTAGATCAAGCCGCATCAAGTCTTAATCGGCTCACTGCCTACAATCTCTCACGCTGCCTTCGTGAGCGCCTTGAAGCACACGTCAACGGGACTGTCCACCCTCGAGCCATTGATATCTTGCTGACTGGCTGTGAGGTATCTTTGTGGCTCGCCGAACAGTTTGCTGGCGACCTGCAAAAGTCTTTTCCGAATCTTCGCATCAAGGCTCTGAGCAGCAACAAGTTGCTAGGCCTCTACGGACAAGAGATTGCGGTTCCAAGCTTTGGATTTCCAGATGCGCCTAAAACACATCACATGCATGACACAATAATCATAATTGTGAGCCACAGTGGAGGGACTTTTGCCCCGCTGTCTTGTTCAAACTTACTTCAGGTACGAGCTCATGGGTCACCTATATTCTGTTACATTGCGTTTCTCACCTTCATTCGAATAGAGCACAACGTGTAACCTGTTTGTAGTGACATCAGAATGGGATACACAGATTGGGAAGCAGCTCCGAGCCATGGACGCGCTTGACGATGACGGCGAGGAGAGCCTTTTCAACAGTCGCATTTTTAGCACTGAGGTCGGTATGCGACCTGCAGAACCCTGCTCGGTGTCTGTTGTTGCGACGCATCAACTCCTGACCAATCTGTTCGAATACATCAGTGCGTTTATACTGAGTGATGCTCGATTCCGTCGTGCAACTGCAGCTAACATTTCGGAGCAGGACTTGCTCGTTCTCGAAAAGTGCAACCAAGACAATCTTGATGCGATGTGCGAGATCATAGGTGTAAACTCAACTGGAGAGACGCTTGTAGATGGACCGAGCAAAACTGCAAAAGAGCTTCGTGCTGCTGGAAACCTGTGGGCTGAGCATGTGTTGGAGAATGCCAAAGCATACATGGTGACATTTGTCTATATTTTCGCGACAGTAGTCAGTGGCTACCCCCTTGCATTTGGAATCGCGACGGCAGCAGGTTTCGATGCGACAAATGGCTTCTTGTACCTAAGTAAGTGAGGGAGCTGAGCTCCAAGGTTGCCCTACGGTAGTCAACGTGTGCCAATATCTCACAACGGTCCTCCATTGTACTATCTATAGTTCGACTGCTCGATGCCGCGATCTACTTTTGGATGCCGCAAATAAATATTCTGCTACTTCGATTGCTGCAGCGGCGTAATCTTCGACACCGCATGGTAGGTCGCACTGTAGTAATTGGCGACATTCCATGGGCAGCACAGGCGGCTGAAGCATTCCTAAGCAAGGTAAGTCGCGCTCTGTTGGTTGGAGGCACTGAACGTCCTACACTAACCAAGGAGCGCCTTCCAGCTTTTTGCTTGCTCGTATAGTATTGCTGGATTGAATGTCTTGAGTGGTAACCCCGCCGATCACTTCGTTCATCGGCATACTCACCGAGTGGTCCGTGGTTCGCTCGTTATTTGCGGGAGACCAGATGGGCGTCTCTCAGCGTTATCGACTGCGGAAGCTGCCGTGTCGCTTTCTGTGAACCAAGCGAGCAGCATTCAGAGTTTGGGTGGTACTTGTAAGTCGATAACGATTGGGCACAGTCCTTTCAAATTAGCCTTGACCGAGAAAGCGATCTTTCTCAGGCGCAAGCGGCCCCTTTTTCTCTGTGAAAGAATGTTAGTTGAATTGGACGTCAGGGAAGAAAAGGCCATTCAAGAATCGAAACATTCGAATGTTAGCTCCTTGGACCAAACAGATCGATCCATGATTCTAAATCCTTTGGCTTTCTGGCCTAACCGCCGACAAACGCTGATGCCATTGTTGGATTCATCAAGCCATCACAACTCAAGCGTAAAACCGAGGGTTCACAAACGTCGTTCCGCAGCAGCTTTAATGGGAGCCTACATGAACATTGAGGAGAGCGACCGAGAGCGCGTCACGGCAGAAATTCAGCATGGTGGGGATAACTTGACCGTCGATGAGGTAGTTCGAAGAGCTGTCGAAGAAAGAAAATGGTCAGACAATACTCGCAAACTCTTCACTGCGATGGATTTAGATGGCAACGGTTTCCTCAGTTTTAAAGAATTCATGGAGTCCTCGTACAGCTTGAATTCGATTCTATCTGAGGAACAACGTCGTGCAGTCTTTGCAATGGCAGACCGCGACGGCAGCGGACACTTGGACTACGAAGAATTTCTCGAAATCTTGAAAGTTTCTGACCTACAGACTGGCATCAGGTTGCCCCCCAGTAATCGTAATCAAAAGGGTCTGATTCAGATTCAGGCAAGTCGCGAAAAGTACTTTGGTGAAACTCTGAGACGATACAATGCTGGTAAATCCAAAAAGGAAGTGGATTTCGTATTGGCCCGAAGTCAACACTTTTCTCAGGAGTTATACGAGACTCGCATTGCGTCACTTCAACGATTTGTCGCCATGACTGTGATGTTTCATCAAATGGGGAAACGAGTACAATGCTTCTTCTCCAAAATTTCTTTCGGATACCTTGGATATAGGATGGATCGGAAGCATAGCATTATGAGGATTGCCGCGACAGCTTCTCCCATAAGTGGAGCTGACGTACGACAAAGGATGAGACATTTGCTTCTGCTGAAGAAGGTGCAGCATTCGATCCATGTAATAACGATGGCCTACTTGAAATATATGGCACGCAAGACTGCCGAGCAGGCAGGAAGTGGGCAGTGAAAAGTCGATCCAAGTTCTGGTCGAAGGACTCTTGGTACCTGGCTTCAGCTTCGTTAGGCACATCCGCGCCAAGTACTGTAGCTATACACCGGTTCCAACTAATATAGATAATATGCAACGGCGATGATACGAAACTGAACTACAATGGAGGCTACAGAAGGACGCTGCATTATTGGGATGATACCATGCGTATTCTCCACTTTACCAGCCTCTGGTATCTCTATCTGTCAAATCTCCTCGGGTCTCTGCCAGTCGTGTTCACGTTCACAGATTCACATATTCACGTTTTGATCCAATTCTTGCGTGTCGCAGATATGACAGAAAAGGTCCTGCGTCGAGTCGGATTATCCATGAGCCTACCTGCAGCTTAGGCATCATGCGTGCTTGGTGGCACAAGAATAAGAGGTATCAGCATGAAACATGAGTTCTGGCAGCCATGAATCATGGCGCCAGGCACCAAGTCCTGATCCGGTGGCTGGTACGGTGTCTGAACATGAGTTGGGTATGAACGAGAGTTAGTTTGTACGACGATGTGCCAGATCTAGCTAGCTGGTGTGTCTACGCCCCCCGCACCCTCGGCCACTTTGAACTTGAAGCGTGTTTGGAAGTTGCCAAACTTTTCAAGTCATGCTGGAAAACACGGTTTGCGACGTCGCTCTGCAGGGACAGGACCACGCGGTTTTCGTATCCGTCTGTTCCAACCGAGCAGACTAGAGTTCACAGTAGTCTACTTCTAGATTGCCTCGACTTCTCCAGTTAGATCAAATCAATCCCATGCTTCAAGAAGAATGGCGTGTGAAGTCTTGGTAGAACTTTTGTACATCACACCCTCTTATACCTGAAAGAGCGCACAAGGCACCACAATGACTAAAGGGCATTCAACCGCAGAACCACTTACAGTAGGAGACATGTCAACTCGAAGGTAGGAGTTGTTGCCAATATTCTTGGGCTAGACTAGAGTGGGAAGCAGACCAAATGCCAGTGTTGCTCGAACCTATAAAAGTAGTAAGTATAAACGTCTTGGGTGTCGTTTTTTAATAATGTTGAAAGATGCTCAGGATCCAACCAGTGGGACTCCGTCTGAATATAACGTAACACGATCCAGACGGTTGGAGACGTACACCCTACGCATAATTGAGTAGTAGGAACAGGAACAAGACAGCGAACAAACTCGAGTAGAACCTACGAGAAGTAGTACTGACGTTAATCCTGAGATGTGACACACATGCTGCAGTCGGAAAAGCTATTGTTCAATAGGCCTTCAAACTTGGATTGATTCTCGAGAGTTCTTGCTTTCTAGAGCAGTCGCTAATATGTTGTGAACCTCCAGGAACAAACGCGTTTGGAGTGAATACTCGTAAGCAAAATAAGCAGACACAAACTCTATCATCATATCTCTAGCTATTGTGCCATTCGAACCACCATCCAACACCACCATACGCCATGGAAGCATCCGCCTTGCGTCAAGAACTGACCGATCCCGTCACACTCGAACTGTTTGTCGACCCAGTGACAGTCCCTTGCTGTGGCAAGTCCTTCTCGAGACAAACTCTGCTCTCGCTCGTGTCGCCCAAGTCCTGTCCCATGTGCAATGCCTCCTTAGACGATTTTACCCATTTTGACATCGAAACAGCACCCAAAAATGTTCTCTTGGCCAGTCTCATCGAGAGTTTGCAGCAACAACCGACAGCGACCGGCCACCAACAACAAAGTCATGTTTGGGACTGTTCTTTGACACCCATTCGCAAGGATTGTCACGACGTTTACGAACTAGTTTTGACTTGCGACCAGAGCGATTTCAAGGTTCGTCCGTCTCTCTTTGTAGCTGTGGTGGACGAATCGGGAAGCATGGAGGGGCGGCCCATGAAACAAGTCCGTGCGGCCTTGCATCACATGGTGGCACTGTCCAACAACACATCGAATATCATTTTGAAAATGATTTCCTACAGCTCGGGTGCGCACGAAATTGCCAGTGTAGACGAGTATGGAACCACCGTGGGTGGAACCAACTTTCGAGCCGCCTTTCAAGAAGTATCGTCGCTCTTGCGACGCTACAAGGCGGCTGCGGGAGACGTGACGGACGATGATGTCGACCCACAGCAGCAAAGCAACACCGTCAGTTCGGTCACCGTGGCCTTTCTAACGGATGGTCAAGACGGATCTGGAAATCGGGATCGTCTGGTACCAGAACTCAAGGAGGGCCTGGAACATGCTGGATGGGGCGGTGCTGCGGGCGACGGCATTGACGACAGCAGCACAGGCCCGATCGTCGTTGTTCATACCATTGGCTTTGGTGGTAGCTGTGACCGTGCATTGCTGGAATCGATTCGACATGCTGGGAATCAGGAAGGATTCTTTCGATACGCCGATCCACAAGAAGATGCGGATGCATTGTGCAACAAGCTCACCGACCTCTTTGAATTTTCGACGAATGCGTCGACTGTCCCACTTCGAATTCGAATCAGTGGTTCCAATGAGCAAGAGATCCGCTTTGCAGTTGATGGGCGTCGTCATGGGCAGTACAAGACCTTCTTGCAAGTACCGCAGGACCTACCAGAGCAGATGCAGATTCAAACAAGATTGCGCATCGCAATCAACAGTGCATTGGATGACAACGTGTCGATTCCGGTCCAGGCCAAGGCTCCGTCACGTTCTGTCTTTGAACGTTGGTTGGCCAAGTGTACCGACGACACCGCAAAGGTTCTCTTCGATGTCATCAGTGGAAACAGCAGCAAAACTCTCATGGAATCCGGCAAGGTTCGCGAACTTTTCTGCGCCACTCTGGAGCTCCGAGTCAACGCAATCTCGCGTCACACCGATGACGATAATATCTCGGATCGAGCAACGTTCCTCTTAGAGCAAATTGCTGCGGTTCGAGCCGGAACCCAAATCCAAACGAACAAGCTGAGCGATCTTCGCTTTGCTTCGAACTTCTCCAATGCCAAAAGTGGTCGTAGCGAGAACCGACAGACTATCCAGATTCGAACCTTGCCACCACGCGTTCCGATGCAGCTGGACGACAGGCCGGCCTTTGAGTACCCATTGCGCAGCCGATACTCTCGCAACAATACCGATAGTGGCCGGACACCGTTGCAAGCGGCCATTATGGAAATGCCACATGACGGTATTCTCAATGTGGCCGGTCTGATTGACGAGTCTACACCGGAAGGCATTATGACGACAGACAAGGACGGGAACACCGCACTGATGCTTGCAGCGTACTGCGGTCACTCGTCGGTCGTTGAATCGATTGTGACGAAACATGGCAACAAGATCGATCTTGAGGCAGAGAATCCGGCTGGGGAAACTGCCTTGACACTATGCATCAAGAAGCGTGGCTTCCATCGCACTCTCCAGGTACTGATTGATGCAGGCGCAGAGATTCCTCGACTGAAAGCTCTGGAACGATTTTGTATTGACCACGGATACAGATTGACGGCTCAAGTCCTTTCGGCTAGTGGAGAGACTTCCTTGGACGTCAATGAAAGTATGACTCCTGAATACATTTTCTTCATGTATGAAAGAGCCAAGAAGGCTCCCGATGAAGCTTGGGACAAGAATCAGTATCTCGCCGCTGCCCTGGGCAAGCAATTGAAGGAACTGACCGCTGAGCTGTTGGCAAGTGGGACTGGTGCAAGACCAACCGTTGAGATGCTCGTTGGATGTGTACCAAAGAGACCGGACCATCCCAAGGTGGAGAAGTATCTTGAGCTTGCAAAGCTCGTGTTGGGACATCATCCTGAGCTGATCCACGAAAAGACGGAACCAAAGAAGGAAACAGCGCTGTTTGCGGCAGCCAGTAGAGGCTCCCGCTCTGACGTTGAGTACTTTTGTTCGCTTGGATGCGATGTCGAAGCCGAGAACGAAATGGGAAACACACCTCTTTGGGTCGCCTCCTTCAAGCGCTATCCGTGCATCATGGAGTTCCTTGTCCAGAAAGGCGCAAACATCGACCATTGCAACACCAAAGGCAACCCTGTCATTTATGGTCCGCGTTGTCGTGGTCCTCCAAAGATCGCAGAGCAATTGATTCAAGCTGGTGCTGTGGTTGACAAGGTATTCCAAACAGGGGAGACGACGATCTTGTTGTGCTGCCGCAACGGATCCTCTACAGTCTTGAGTCTCTTGCTCAACTATGTTGATGATGATTTCGTCGATCACAAAGCAAGTATCGACGGGTTCAATGGAATCATGGCGGCTGCTGAGCAGGATCATGATGAATGCATTCGGGTCCTGCAGAACTTTGGCATCGACCTCGATCAACGAACAGACGATGACAACCAGATTCTAGCTCGAGCATCACCTCTGCATATTGCGACCTACTACAACAAAACCAAAGCCGTCAAGGTCCTTCTCGAGCTTGGTGCCAACCCGAACGCGCAAGATCTTCATGGTTCCACGCCTATGCATCTGGCTGTCATTCAAGGGTCAATGGAAACGATTCGGCTCATGCGCGACTATGCAGACTTTCGTCTTCGAGACAGCAGTGGCAATATGCCGATCGCTTACTGTCGGAGCAATCCAAAGATCCAAAAGCTTCTCGTTAGTCCTCTTGTGGACCCTCTTGTCGGTCTCGCTAAAGGCGCCTTCCATGCGGAGGAGGAAAAAGCAGCGTTGGACGTTCTGAAGGAATGTGGAGTTCCAGGCGTTTTGATTCATGGAGAAGCCTTGTCCGTGCATGATATCAACGGAACGTCAGTCGTCACTCATGCAGTGATTCATGGTCGCAAGGAAGTTGTTGATCAGTTGCTGTCTCTGGGCGTTTCACCCAATACGGTTGACTCGTCGGGAGTGCCTCTATTGGCATGGGCCCACTGGACGCGAAATGCTCGCATCAAGAAGCTTCTGGAGCATCATGGAGCCGAAGAGAATGAAGCTCTGGCGATGCAGAAAGGCAATCTGGAGATGGAAGTTCTCAAGAGCACAGTCTCCGCAGGGTTGCTCTTTGCATCCAAGCCTCCACCTTATTGCCGTGACCCGCCAAGCACAGTCACAGCGCGCCTCGCGCTTTTTGTGAATGCTCCATGCCCCACACTTGCTGCGGGTGTCTCCCCCTCAAAAGACTTGCCAAAACTAGAGGCCAGCAACCGTCGGGTCGACCGTCATTTTGATGGCGTCGAGGAATTCGAGGAATTGAAAGATAAATACCCTGGATTGATCTGGAATGCCAAGGTTCATGCCGTGAAGAACGTCATGAACGGCTCGAGTCTTGATGCTCCTGAGCTGATGGCGCTTGGAATGTACACGAACAACAGAGTGGTGTCAGAAGTTTTGAACAGTCAACTGCTTCAAGGGCAGTTCTCTTCCGTTGCGATCAAGGACTATGCGGGAGTACTCAATGGCGCTCTAGAGAAGCTTCCCAAGTACGAAGGAGAGTCCTTCCTTGCAGCCATCGACACCGACCGTCGCCTCTTTACGAAGGGAGCTGAGTTTTCCTGGAAACGATTTGCTTCTACAAGTACACTGTGGCGGGTCGCTCTCGAGAATGCACCCTCTTTCACGAGCAATGCACGCAAGGGCGTTGTGTTCTTGATCAAGGGCTCAACCGGTCGATTGATTGGCAAGTATTCGCAACACCCTTTTGATTGCGAAGTCATCTTTCTTCCTCAAGCTCGCTTCCGTGTCACAAACTGGTATCACGGCGACCCCATTGCCTTGGGACAAGCGAACATCCGCCAGGATAGCTATGGGATCGAAGAGAGCGGCCAGTCTTTGCGTCTGAACATGCAGGAGATGGTGCAAAGTGACAGTCGTTTGATTATCGAGCTCACGGAGCTTCGCAACGTTGACGAGTTTTGATAGCTTAAAAAATACGACAGCAAAAGATCAAGCAACGTGCAAGACCATAACTCGGATCGTTGGACTGATGAATTTGGATTTGTGTCTCGTCGCTCATTGTCAAGTTTTACCAGCAGTAGCGTAACAAATATAGTCTAGAAAAATCCATCTCGAATCTATATCGCCAGTTCTGCACTTGTATGCCATCGAAAGTAATTCTATAGTTGTCAACAACAACCCACCCCAGTTCCACTGCATACCATTCCGGCCACATTTAACTCTGGAGGCCGATCTGCTAGGATTTGATTGTTCACGACAGCTCCTGCTTTGTCTCGCACATTTGGATCCCTTCGTGTCCAACAACGAGACATGGCTTTCCGTTTCCGTGGCAGCACATGTTCACACCAGTGGCAGTCTCCACTGCAGAGATTGCTATCACCGCCGCAACTATCAGCCACATGCTGGTATCCGCACGATACAATCTGCTGCCCCACAGAAAGGCTCGCTCGACTTTGGGTCAGGTTGTCCGAACTACGCTGGCTACCTCCAGAAGATTGGTGCGACAGACAGTCTCGTCGGCAGTGCCACCACAGACTCAACTCGCTTCGCAGCAAATCGCAGAGGTTGTAGAAACGCTGCAGGCTGAACCAGGTTTTTTTTAACGAGCGTGGGCACAATACCCTCCTCATGTCGTATGGCAGTCCTTGCGGGCTATTCGACGACTACAGCGAGCATTACCCAAAGAGACATTTGCCGATACTGAAGCACCTCCTCCGTTTCTAGATTCCTCGGAAAGCAAAATGGTGGCGAAAGATTTGGCATACTACAGTGTTTACGCCACCTTGGCCTACGGCTGGCCCATGGCCTTGACCGGTATGGCCTACAGTTGGCCAAAATGGTGAGGCGGCAGTGGCAGTGGCAGTGGTGGTGGTGGAAATTTGCAGACTTTGCTCCAGCAAACGGAGCTGACTGAATCCAACGTTATACACGCCATGTGGCAAGCAGACACTCGTCGGCCCGCTTATCTGTTGGTGCAAGATCCCCATCAAAAGGCTATTGTCTTGACGATTCGTGGTACGTGGTCTGCATCGGATATTATGACCTATTTGTGTTGTACCACGACAGCATTGCCATCAGCATCCAATGATACTGTCACGGCATCAGAAAGGGTACTCCAGCCGTCGTGTCGCTGGAAAAGGCATTGTCGGCATGATTCAAGAGACGCAATTTGGCGTCTTGTTCCGTCACCGTGATGGTGCACAACGACGCATCGCCTCCCAGACCCACCAGGCACAACTCAGCTTGACGGAAGGAATGACCTTTTCGGGAAAGCCCCGGACGAATTGAATTTCGGCAGTCTGAAAGAGTTCTGTCGCACTCCAATGCATTCACTGTGCCCTGTGCTCAGGATCCAGAGTGCTCGATGACAAGCGACCTGGCGTTTGATACACGGGGTAGGCATCACACCAAACATTTCTTACTCGGAACCGTTACTTTCAAAATGAACTTGTCTTCCGCTTCCTGAAAAGGAGGTCCCCACTTTCCGCATCTAAAGTGCATAGAAACCACGTGAGTTGATGTGGGCTGGGGGCATTGTAGTTGCTAGGGCTTCTCCACTATGTAGCCATGATGTACGTTGGCAAATATCAGGAACATAAATCAAAGGGAGAGTCGTTGTCACTAGCGTTACGTATGAGTAGCACTGGTGCTATATTACTCATACATGTGGACAGCCAGCGTAGTGCGTATGCACCATGTAGCTGTTCTGGAACAACACGTACACTAGACTTCAAGCAAGGAGATAATTCCTTCATGTACTTCAAGTGCGTACCATAGAATGTTATTCCATTCAATTCCAGATTCAGCTACCTTTCTGCCATAACGTTCAGAGATGAGAGACAACTGATCACACTCATACATCTGGGTAGCCAGCTTTGTTGCGCATGCTAGCTGTCCCGGTACAACACATTCCAAGCAAGGAGACTTCAGGTGCATATTAGAATCAAGAGACGTCCCAGTAAAAGAGAATAGACGAGTCATCCAAGTAGTAGAGAGCGCCATTGTTCTCGTTACTGGTTGACTGTATCATTTATGAGGCTGCTGCTCCTTTTTCATGGCTCAAGACGACCCAGCGTTCTCGTTTGCCACGTATCTCTCCTTGAGCTTATCTATGATAGGCAACCAACCAAGGTTGACCCTGTGCCCGAAGGTTGTAGCGAAATGAAAAGGGCATCAGCATGCCTTCAAATGGAGCTTCTAACAAACGAAAGAGAATGCTCATCTTCGAAACGCACAAGGCGTGGATGAGGGACAGGATGTCTTGAAAATTGGGCTGAATGCGGAAGATCATACAGTTGTGTGTAAAACATACATAGCACATACCAGGCATTGTAATAGCTACCACGGAAGCTTCTCGTCGCGTGTAATGTCTAGGTGCAGTCTAACAGAATCTTACAACTACCTAGACGTTACAGTTGCGTTTGCGTCAACAACGAGACATTCTGCATAATCTGACAAAGACCCAAGGTAGTCTTTCACAACACCATCACCTTCAAACACAAACAGGTGCTGAGTAACCTTGTCTACGAAGAAGCGATCGTGACTGACAATGACTAGGACGCCGTTGAACTCTGCCAAGTAACTTTCCAACGCCGCAAGTGTGTCGAGATCAACATCGTTGGTCTACAATGTTGGAAAGGAGAAAGAGTGAGTAAGTATAAGCAAAATCAGTCTTGGGTGTTTCGATAGCTTTCAGGGACTCACTGGCTCGTCAAGGATGAGAAAGTTTGGTCTCTGCGTCAGTACAGATAAAAGTTGAAGTCGTCTTCGTTCTCCTCCAGACAACCTCAAAATCCTTTCATTCCATCTCTCTTCGGGGAACTGGAAGTCCCTCAAAAGCTTCATTACTTCACCGGGAGCTTCGGCCATGGTCGACCCGTCCCTCGCCATTACTCGCTGCTTCACGAAATCCATCACACGCTCCTCTTCGTCCAAGACCATGCCCATCTGATCATAGACTCCAAACACAACCGTTTCACCTGGTTCCACGATGCCACTGTCCGCCTGTTGCTGTCCATACAGCATTTTCAAGAACGTGGACTTCCCAACACCGTTGGCTCCAACAATCCCAATGGTGTCTCCGCCATTGAAGTTGTAGGAGAAATCATCCAGCATGACGCGATCTCCAAACTTGAGTGATACATTTTCCATCTTGAGGACATTGCCACCGAGCCGACGATCATCGTTGACAAGCTTGAGATTCGGATCGACACGACGCGGTTTTGTCATTTTCTCCAGTTTGTAGAATGCTTCTTGCCGCGCCTTGGATTTGGATTGTCTACCAGATGGTTGTTTCCTCATCCACGCCAATTCTCGTGAGAACTTCTTTTTTCGGGCCGACATGACCGCATCCTCGTTGGACAATCTTGCCTCTTTCCCCTCCAAATAATTTTGATAATTTCCTTCGTATCCGTACAGTGAACCATTGTCCAATTCCACCATGCGATTGCAAACTTCGTTCAAGAACGAACGATCATGGGTAATGCAGAGAAGCGTCAACTTTTTCTCGTCGGCAATGATGTCTGAAAGTAATCGAATCGCAGCCAAATCTAGGTGGTTTGTCTATACAAGTGCAAGACGACGACAAGGTGTGAGAGAAAGCAACGAGGATGAAAAGATGATAAGGCATGTCTGTCGAACGGTGTACGTACCGGTTCGTCCAAGAGTAAAACATCTGGGCTCTGCACGAGTGCCGCACCAAGAGCCACCCGCTTCCGTTCTCCACCACTTAATTTGGACAGTGGCATATCCTTGAGATGATCGACGAGCATACGACTTGCAATCTCGTCCGACTTCGTCAAGACTGGCCAACCATCTTTGGCGTCCATTTCAAAGGAGGCTTTGGAGAATTCGTCGTCGTCGAATTCGACCGCCGAACAGGCATGCGTATAACGCCTCACGGCGTCGTATACGGATTTGCTCGATCGACCAGCCGATGATTCGGTTGTTGAAACAACGCCAAGCAAAGCATCCGCGACAGTCACGTCAGATGGAGAAGGGGGTTCCTGTTCCACAAACGCTACACGTACATCACGAGGACAGTCAATCTTTCCAGTGTAAATAACAGCTTCCTGGTCCGCAAACGATGCAGCGTCTCGATCGGTACAGCACGTTTCTGCCAAAATCTTCATGAGAGTACTCTTTCCGCATCCGTTGCGCCCCACCATGCCCACCTTGGCGGTACGGGGAAGAATGTAAGACACATCCTTTAGCTGATAGACGGTGCCGCCATCGTGACTGCATGTAAGACCATCGAGGAAGAGAGCCGGGGGGAGACCTGGGGAGGATGAAGACGACTCCTCGTCCTGGTTCTTCTTTTTCTTTTTCTTGGTCGACACTGACGTGACGGAATTCAAGCGCGACGACTGATACAATCTGGTACTGCTGCTGCTGTGAGAGACTTGCCCCAGCGAACTGAACGCGGTCGCATCTCCGACTAGCGCATGGAAGAGCACAAGAAAGGAAAGCAACGTCATCTTTCTCTCTAAGAAAAAAAGAAATGTGGATGAATGACGCAACTTTCGAAATATTGTGGTGAGGTGAAGGTCGTCGTGGGAGACATGGCAGACCATCACGGGAGTGTGAGAGAGCCAGTCAGCTACTAATACTGTATAGTACAAATAGCACTGTAGTACTAGCTACCACACACAAAGGATTTGGCGGTACCAATCCAGCTAAGGTGTTCCCGTTCTGTCCGACCAGCGCTGACAGGCTTGTTGTTCGAATCTAAAGTGAGGCCACCCTATACGCTAGTTCACGTTGAACAGCAGAAGCCCTCTCTATGGTATTCTTTATTCACTCTCCAGTGCGAGTGATGAGTGGCCCTCGAAAAAAGATGGTGCAATTGCGCATCTCTTCGTGGGCTACGTCGTATCAGAGACAGCTTCGTACCGGTACTCGACAGAGACCAGCCTGCTGCATGCACCCGTTCGAAGTTCATCTCGGCATGTGGTTGCCCTACTAGCTAGTTGGGCTGAGTGACGCTGCAACCGTTGTCATAATTTATCAATGCACAAGTAGCAGAGTTTGCCAGCTGTACAAGCCAATGGGTGTTTGCTTGCTGCGCTTGCTAGCTGCCATTCAAGCAAGGAAATAATTGCTTCAAGTGCGTATTAGAATCAAGAGGCATCCCAGTTCCAACGGCACCATCAGAGACGGCTAGACTAGTCAGATGCCTTATTTATGGCTTGAGGATGGCGTACCGTTGTCAATGTCACATTTCGATGATTCCTATTCTATTTTCCGATTATAATTATGTAGCTACTCAGCCGGCATATACGTGTAGAATTCCACATCACTGTTATACGGACACTGTACACTAGTAGTCGTGGCAAAAAGCGGGACAAGCAGAATTAATTATGGATACACCAAGAACATACACGTGCTCCTCAAAGGCAACTCCTTCGCCAAACAACAAGACTCAAGCAACCTGCTGAAAGTAGACAATTGCCAGTCTTTTTTGTTCGTGTCGTCGTCGGTTGAACCCATCGACTCCTACCTTCGTACGTATATACCTCACAAACAACTAGCCACAAAATGGGCCCCAACGATGGCAGCGACGATGTCCTTAGCAAGAGTCTACGGAGTTTAGATCCTCCCCTCGTGGCAGCTACCCCTCTTGGAGACCCCTTGCGAGAGCCAGCCTCTCTTGTTCTTCAAGCCGTCGTCCTAGAAGACGAGGGTGATCATATCGAGGGCGGAGATCAGATTGCAACAGCAGTGCCACAGAATCATGATGTATTAGCAGCGCAGAGTCATGGTGATGTATTAGCAGCAAGTCCACAGGCCAGGAGAAGCAGTAGCCGTGAAGGGCAGGAAACCATCAGCAGCGGGACAACATCCTCCACAAGGAACAGTAGCTTGCTATACCACCAACCCCCTTCTACTCAAGATCCTCTCTTGAGTCGACAGCGTCATGATTCGAGCCGGGTAATGGCAGTAACGATTGATGAAGCACCGTCTCGAGTATCTGAACAGTCCCCGATGGTTGCAGAGCATGAGGAAGAAGATAAGAAATTTTTGAGCGGATTTTGTGGTCGATACTGGAAAGTGTTGGTACTCATTGTCATATGCTTGGGGGTTGGAGCAAGTGTCGGTGCTGTGTTTGCCTCACGAGCAAGACGCAAAAAGAGTGGCTCGAGTAATACGGATGGAGTCGATGGGAGGCCACAACCCGGGGGGGCACCCCCACCCCCATTCACTGAACCCTCCGCGTCTCCAGTTCCCTCCGTCTCGCTTGCGCCTACATCATCACCTTCCTGTATATCTCAATGGGAAGCAACCAAGTCACTTCGAATCAATGGTGATGATGACTTGACGTATACGAACCTTATAGTATCTTCAGATGGATCGACTCTCGTTTTGAGATCGGTACAAGACCGGTGGATACTACAAGACGCCACCTACTTGGAAACCATTGATATCCACGATGACAATCTAGAATCGGAAGTGATTCGAACTCCAGAACTCGATATTGCAGCAACAGCCATGAATCACGATGGATCGCGCATGGTATTGGGAGTCTACAACTACGAGCCAAATGATGATGCTAGAGAACAGGGTGGTGCGCTTCTCGTCTATGGTCGGGTCCTACGAACTTGGGTACCTTTGTATTCGGTCTTTACAGGGGGATCCAATCGGGGCGTCGTCTTTTCTGTCGCCACCAACAATGATGGTACAGTCTTTGGTCTTGCCGCAGGAAGCTATGCCAATACAATTCCAGCTTATGTACAAGTCTATCAGTTATCCTTCAAGAATAAGCAAACAGACACGTTGATTCCAGTCGGTGAACCCATGAGACGAAACAGTATCAATCAGAACACGCTGATTGGTCTCTCGTCGACGGGAGAGCGACTCATTCTGTTTACCGACAGTCCAGCCATTCGAATTTATGATGTCGATGGAGGAGATTGGCACCCCTTTGGAAGTTACGTGTCTGGTCCGAAAGAATTTGTTAACACCCTGCACGTATCGCACGATGGAGAAACGTTTGCGCTCTGGTCGTCCATCAACACTGGCGAAGCCTTTGTCTATCACTGGGATGGAGTAAGCACGTGGATTATGACGACACTGTTGGGACCTGACGTGAGTCGCAACAATGTGCGCCAGTACTGTTCTCTCTCGGGAGATGGACGAACCTTTGTCATGGCGGCGGCATCCACGGAGGATAGTCGTCAAGATGAAGGTGAAGCAATAGTCTATGAGCGTCATGGAAGTGATTGGCGTCGGCGGCTAGATGCATCGTTGACGTTGCCGCCAGGAGGGAAGCTTCTGTGTCTTTCGGTGGGTGAGACGGGAGATCAAGTTATTGCTGCGACTTCTCAACAGTTACAAGTCTATGAAAGAGTCTGCAGCAATGATGGAGGAGGTGGAGAAGAAATGCCAACGCCATCTCCGACAGTGCTGCCTCCGACATCATGTGTGTACGAGTTTATGATGGAATATCTCCCCATCAACCAGGTAGATGGTGGCTACGAAAGCCCTACAGGTTCTGTTCAAATAAACGCACCATTGAGCTCTCCAGCTTTCTCTCCAGTGGCCGCGCCTCTTCTTTCTTCAGGTGGACCTACCTCAGCACCAACCACATTCGACTTTTCTTCGGGTGAACCTACCCCATCACGAACCGTATCCGACTTTTCTTCGGGTGAACCAAGCCCAGCTCCAAGCCCAGCTCCGCCACCTACACCGCCACCTACACCGCCACCTACACCATCACCGATCACATTCGACTTTCCTACGGCTACACCTACGCAAACGCCAACCAGTCGTCTTCCTTCGTATGTACTTACGCCAGCGCCATCAACTCTATCCGACGGTAGTCGATCACTGCAAACACCCGAAGGTCCCGAGTTCGAAAACGAAGTACAGCCGGATCCTGTCAATGGCACTGCCGATAGTCCAGTTGCCGGTCCAGACGCAGATTACTCGTTTCTCGTCCAGGACGAGAGAAAAGTCGCAATTTCGCGAGATGGATCCACCGTTGTGGTTTCAGATCGAGACTACGCTAACCATGTCACGTTTGTCATTGATACATACGATCTGCTGGACCCATCTGCCATCGCTGACCGCATAGATGTCAAAGAACCCATACAGTCTATTGCATTGTCCGGGAACGGTCAAAGGCTGGTTGTTGGAACTTTTGTCCCGATGCTCGAAGAGTCCCTTGTCCCCATTGAAGCTCGCGGACACTTCTTCATCTATATCCGACAGAACGCGACGTGGGAGAAAGAAGTCGAAGTGCAAACAGGAGCTGGTACAAGTGGTGGGGTCTACACGGTTGCGATTGCCGATGAAGGCAACACGATGTCATTTGCAGCGAGTGGAGCTGACAATACTGGAGGGTTCATTTCGGTCCGAACAGTCCGTCCGGGTGGCGTCTTCTTACAAGTGGGCAACAGCATAGAGGGCGATTGGATTGACGACAGAACACGATTGGCTATCTTCAACACGCGTTTAATTGTCTCCAGTGCCCACGATGGACTGGTGCGAACCTATGATCTGATCAACTATACATGGCGACCAGTCGGTCAAGTCCTTTCAAACTACTTTGAGGGTGTCTTGGTTACCGCTCCGCAAAACAACGCCTTTCTTGCTACGGTATCAACCACGGGCGATGTGGAGCTGCATGAATTTTCTCATTCCTACTGGCAACCTTTCGACACGACAGCTATCATGGCAGATCTTGAGTCTGATCCAGGCCTACCACTGATTGGCTTTGTCGCGTCACCCGACGCGAGTGAAGTTGTCTTGGTACGAGCACACGCAGACCTGAATGCTGAAATGTATAACTCCCTTTACACTTTCAGCTTGTATTCTCGAAGTGGAGATGCGTATGTTTGGGTGCAAAACATTGAGCCGGTGTTTGTTCCTGGCTTGATTCAAAAGATGCAGGTAACCAACGACGGTGACTTTATTGTTGTTGGTGATTATGAGTTTCTGGTATACAGAAGATTATCATGCATTCCTCTATAATTTATAACGGTTTGTGATACAATATTTGAATACAGTAATAGTCGGGATACAACCAGGTTTGTTCTTCCCACAATCTCCCAAATGAATCCAAATCTCCATCCGAAGTCGCACGCCCGACCATCTTTATCATAATTACACGTAGTTCGTATTGCGGCTCTTTATCATATAGTTAGTTGGTATCAGGACTCGATATCAGCAAGAGCGCGCTGTTGACCTAGGAGGTGCAAGCCTACGCCCTTTGTCACGAGTAGCTCGATGTGGGCGATGCTCTGCTAGCTTATCTCGGTGCTCCTGGTGCGAAGTCTCAGGGAGTTCAAGCACGGTGCACAGCTGTCGCATGGAGATGGTTAAAAATACTACGCACTGTCCTCTGACTCACTCCCTATCAGACCTAGTCTAGAGAACAGCTTCTTCGCAAGAGTCAGCTACAACAAGCCTAACTGGTACGACCTTGTCACGAGCAGCTCGATGTGGGCAGGGAGTCCAAGTAAACAATTGTAGCATGTAGCATGGTGATAAAAGTACATTGAACATGTACGACTACCCTCTGGTTCTAGTAGACGTAAGAATGATGGTCTCTCTACTCTCTCTCTCTTAGAGCACAGCTTCTTTACAAAGTCACTGCTATTCCTCTTGAGAACTACTTGTACTGTACTGCAACAAGAGAAGTGTTACTGTAGCGTCCCAAAATGCTGACGCAAGTTCAAGTTGAATGTCATGGGTCACAACTGACTGAACGTACCTCTGTGAACACGTGGCGAGCACTTGCATACCTCGAAGCGATGCGGCCAGTATCAAAAGGAACTTTTGCGAAATGATGCATACTACTTGACACAGTACAGATGTGATAGAGCTTTCTGCAACAGATGTGATAGTACAAGAAACGGGTGGTGCAAACAGCAGGAGCTACCTGGGTAATGGGTGGCTGGGACGTTAAGGCTGTGTACAGCAGTAGGTTTGAAATAGTTAAAATAGTAACGTATTGTACTGGCTAGGATATGAACATTGGATGCGCCAGCAGCTGCTTGTGCAAGATACCAGCCTTTCCTCCTTTGCGGACTCTATTACATGCTGTTTAAATAAACTGGTTGCAAAACATGTGTCCGCAAGGCAAGTGGCTTGCGGTCTAATAGTGGCGCTGGCTGTCATTGTCTGGAGTGAGTCTTTTCGTCTATAAGTCTGTAAATGTACCATTCGAAAGGAGCATGCACTGGATGTACTCAATAAGCGGTGATCCTACCTCAGAGCCGAATAGGTGCTGACCAAGGGCTGCTTGAATGACCTTGGCAGTTGGTCTGGTCGCGGTCCTCCTCGCCCATCCAAACCGTAGAATATTTCGTAGAAGCAGAGGCCAAGTGAACGGTATCTCTGGACGCTTCCTGCCCTTGACTACCATTTCAAGGTAGTCAGCGTCGTCAGCAACGTCCAAGAAGGCCCTTTGCCGTGACAAAACTTCCCAGAATAGAATACAGAATGAGTAAACGTCGGATGATAGCCCATAGGCTTCGCCGAGGTAGTTGCAGGGAGCAATGTAGTTCCTACTGGATCCGGTCATTGCAGTCATCTTCTTCTGTGAATCTTGAGGGATCTCTCTCGCGAGACAAAAGTTGAAGAGTATCGGGCTGTCTTGTTCGTTGAATCCAACGGTGGAAGGGTCCAAGCCACGAAAGACAATCTTCTTATCATGAAGATAGTCAAGGGCCGAAGCAATACTGTGAACTACGCGCAATCGCTCTCTCAGATCATCGCATGATCGTCCATGCCAAACTTTGAACTTGTCCTCAAGCGTTTCCACAACCCTGTCAATCACAACGTGGGGTTCGGAGGACGGCCCGCTGGAAATCAAATGCAGCTTTGCAATCCGGTCATGACGGAAGCTGCAAAGAAGCTGCAGCTCTTTGTTCAGCATGACCCTGTTCTCTCTAAGTTCTTGGGAGCTATGCGGCCCCTTCCCCGGACAACGCGGAGTAAACTTGACCAAGTACTTGGACGGCTCACTGGCTGATGCACGGTTATCATCCTCCACCAATGCAGTCATTGACGTCGCAGGGTTCGCGTTTGGCTCCGACCGAGACTGCTCCTCCCTGGAGCCTTGCGCTGGCAACGGAGAAGATCGAGAGGTCTTCCCGGCTGCTAGATACAGGGCTCCGAAACTTCCCCTTACCAGGCTATTTCTTGCAGACTCCTTGTCACCCTTTAAGCTTCCAGTTTTAGTCTCTTCGGCAGCAGTTGGCGGTGACGATGATGCGACATCAATCAGATCAATGGTCTTCATTCTCTTGGAAGACGCCGGGGAAGCCCGCATCTGGCCATTGCTACTTCTTTTCCCCACCACCATTCTTCGACAATGAGGATCATCACCTTCTGATGGGTTCATGATCCCTGGCGGAAGACCCTGTTTCGACTTCGTTGGATGGTCACAACTGTTATTATGGCGGTTGCCTAGCCATCCACTGATGTTTCGATTCCATGTTGCAGTACTTGTAGGGGCACGCCCACGTGTATTCGACCTCATTTCTGACCAATTCCATCATGGATTCTATCAATTAGACACATGCAGTCCTCAGCGTCACTTTACTTCAAGTTCCACCCCCTTTTGTCCACTATTGTCGTAGGATAAGTTAATCATTTTCAGATGGCTTCCTTCCCAATAATATCGAATCTAGAGACACATCACAACTGTTACATAGGCAGCTATCGCAAATAATGCCTTCGTTTATATCTCGGAAAGGTCTCAGGCGACAAAGAGCATATATAAGTTGAACTGCACTTTCGTCTTTCCGAATTGGAATCGGGAACCAATTCAGAATTGTAGTTGTTCAACCTGCAATCACGGACGATGCTGGATACAGGTGTTACCTCAACGATACTCGACACTATGCCATACTCGCCAGATACATTTGTTATCGGTTGCACGTCAGTCTATGGCAAAATTGCCTAGGCTGGTCGAACATAGAGGACAGCGTACGGATGTATATGCGACATTTGTATGGATAATAGAACTACTCTTTTATTGTTAGCAGGCAGGAAGCCTTTGCCGGGCACGCGCTAGTCCCACTCAACTTTTCTCTCGACAGGAGTTCAAGCAGTCTACGATTACACGATGTGGTTAGTACAGTAGAGCTTCGTAGGCCCGCCGCTTCTCACTTTCGCTTTGGTGAAACAATGTCCTGGGTGGAGCCACTGTCTGCGAGAGGGCAGCAGGACAATTGGTCGGACTTATCATAGATTTTTCCTTGGGGCTCTTCGCGGGCTGCTTCTTTTAGTGGGATCCGGACTGTATGTTTTCCAATAGAAGCAATGGGACACATTCTTGCTCTCCCCTGTCCACACTTCTTTGTCGTCCATCCTTGTCTCATTCAAGTATGGTTCGGAAATGATCTAGTTGGACCACGCAAGCTAGCTGCCACGCACTACTAGCAGAATGCGGTACAGTAGAGATCTCTCTGACCTCTCTGACGCGCGTGCGTTGAATACCACATTGAAGAGCCTGATACGTGGCCCCAATCAATATTTCTCTCCTGTCGCCCCAAACAGCGGCAGCCCATCCTGTCCCATCCTCCCCAGTCGCCTCTACTGCACGACGAAGATCATGCAAGGTACTCGGAGTACTTTAGTACAGTACAGGTACCAATGCTTCTCGTTCTTCGGGCAGCTGTTCTAGGCTCGCTAGAGATAAACAAGCACAGCACAATTCATGGCCTGGCTAGAGCTTCTTGGCTGACCCGGCCGTTGTTACTTATTTTAACCGATGCTGTAGAATAGAACTTCACCACCTTCAACTGTTTCTTCTTCTTCAACCATGTTTCGACTGAGCGACCTCCTGGGCACACCTACAGTACCACACTGGAGGATTTTGATTTATTCCTCGAGCCACCTGGTTCGCATCGCCTGGTTCTGGCCTGCTGTCACGCCGTTCTTCAGTCAAAGTTCGAATGCAGTACCATATTGAAGGAAACGAAGCATGCAACGTGGCTCCCTCCCTGGGTAATGCCGCTACGCCAGATTATTGTCCCCACCCAGTCTTATCCCATCGTCAGCTTGTGTCTGCCACCAAAGAGGCCATTCGTCAAGTGTATCTATCATGCACATGTAAAAATGCTTCTCGCTTTGCAGAAGCCATAGAAGGATTAAAGTTCTTGTCGGTAGACTCTCTACTCTCTAGATATGCGGGTACGTGTACTACATGTAGTAAAGTTGTGAATGTCATAGAGAGTCTCGTAGGAACCTCTTCTGCCATGTGCCCAATACTCCTGCCTCTCCACGACTAACTTCCGCATCTGACCATTCGTATCCAGCCTAGATTCTGTTGTCACAGTTTCACTATGTAGTAGCAGAACCTCGTCATGTCAATGTCACTCCTCCAGGACAAGGCACCAATTCTTCTTTGTCTGCTGCCCTCGGGGGCAGCAGCAGCTCGGCGATATTCTGTCAGCTCAACCTCATCTTGAGAGAATTCCGCCGGATGCGGGTGCATTTGGTTGTTTGGCTGACCGACTGGCCTCTCGAGTTGTTTGTGTGTTTGTCGTGAATCTTGCCTGCTCAAAGGAGAAGAGGCGAGGAGCTGTTCCACCAGGTAGGAGCGCACACCACACTTGACGTTCTATTACAGTTCATCTTTTATTCTAAACTGCCACCGCTTCGTTGTTTTTGACAAACTGACTGACTCTCTGGTTTTGTTTGTCTTGTTTCGTGTGTACTGCTTCAACACGAAAGAGCGTAGGGCGCTACCGCGAACGGAGTCTCAAAGAGGTGCTGTTGCCGATCGAACCGACCCGACCCGAGCGCTACTAGACCGGCTGTCAGCAGACGACCAGCCCTCTTCATTGTTTGACAGTAGAATCGCCCTTGTCCTTCCCTTCCTCTTCAGAGCTGTTACTGCTCATACTCGCCATGGTTGTTGCCGTCAAGACGCTGCAATTGTAAAAATCATGAATCATTGGAGAATATCCAGTCCACCGACTTGTCGTGGCCTTGACTTGCTCTGGTCCATGTTGAAACAGAAACTTGCCCTGCTTAGTCACTCGCGCCTCGCCCTTGAATATTTTCTTGGTAAATCGATGCAGTTTGGCAAAGTCGGTTGGATAAAGGATATCCACCAAATGAGGTGCCGTCAGATAGCATTCATGATCCAAGCCCTCCATGTCGGTCACGAGCGGTTCGCCCTGTGCCCAGACAGACGAGCGATCATCAGCTGCTCCCTCTATATCTGGTGGAGGCAGGTAATCAAAATCAGCCAGCACGACATGAGAGTGAGGTCTCGCTTGTACCATTGCCATTAGAACGCCACAGGCGACGCTGGGCACCCACGTGGGTTGTCCCATGGTTCCACCATAGGACGGGAGTTTGAGTAGTACTTGTCTTAAAAGTGGATCCGAAAGGGGTTGAAACACTTCCTCTCCTCCACTAGTCACTACCGAATGTTCCAATTTTCGACTAAAGGCATCCCGCCGTATCTTGTCATGACCCAAATTGTCCAAGAGTTCGAGGGCTAAAAACAGAGTTGGGGTGCTGGTGGAAGAAGGTACCAGTTCGGTTTGACGTTCTGCGACATTGGTCAAGTCCTTGAGCTCAAAGTGTAATTTAGAAGCATGATTATCACCCAGTCGCTCTTGCTGCAACTCGTGCAGCGTCGGTGACGAGTCGACAATGGTGTACCGTGACAGTCGTTCGTAGGCATTCGGATGCGATTGTTGCAAATGAGTCAAGATGCCACTGGCATTGGTCCCTCGTCCACCTCCCAGCTCAACAATTTCAAATTCCGTGTCTCGTATATTGGATATACAATATTCCGCCAAGACTTGACTGTAGTAGGGCGCAAACAGTTCGACGGGTGTCAACCATTGACCCTGTTGCTCCTGATACCATCGTCGATAGGTTCGTTTCCAATGCCATTCTCCAAACAGATTTCGGTAGTCGACCGATGAGGAGGCGGCACCGACCACTAGATTAGAGGGTTGCGCATAATAATCCGCCAAGCGTTGCGCAACGTGCCGTCGTAGGAGGACTCCGCTGTGGCCGGTCGTCATGGTCAATCAATCGGTTGAGGGAGAAAAATGATGGGTTGACATCGGAAGGGAGAGGATTTGGGAGGCAACCACTATCCCTGTCCGTAAATATTTACACCACCGGCACTCCCCTTCTCCTGAGGAGTAGCCACATTTCACGCAATTCGAAAATAACCTTCGCCTTCATCGTTGCCTTATTCGCATCTTTGATGAATGAGGCGTATAAGACTGCGGTCTAAAGCAGTAGCATAAAGTCCATTGTTAACGACATACGTCTATCTATCATCATGACCAACTACTCGACGTTACTGGTCCCCGACTTGCCCTTTCGAGAACCAAATGATCATGTATTTCAACGCCTCCTCTTGACTGCCCTCTGTTTTTGCGCCGCCACTACCGCAGCATTGATTTGGCAACAAACACATACTCCACCAGAGATTGTGCTACTCGAATTGGGCATGATACAATCCGTGCAATCCACGTTTGACTATACCGAACCCATTGTTCTCGAATTTGGCAACGAAGATCCTGGTCCACGTGATTGGGTGGGTCTGTTCTTTCCAAATGATTACACCAATCGATCCACGTATTGGCAATACATTTGTCCACAGCCATGCGGTCGGGAGAAGCACTATGGAGGAGAGGTCGTCTTTGATGCGTTTTCAACCCTCTACTCGGGCTACAACTTGACGTGGCCCGTGTGCAGTCGAGAATACGTGGCGTGTCTCGTGATTGGAGCCACGAATGCAACCTTGGCCTGTTCGGGCCTCATTACCGTCACGGGACAAGGGGAATGTGTGGGGTTCAATGGAGGAATGTGATTGAGAAAGAAGCATAGTGGAGATGATGGTGTTGTCAAGAGACAGAGACGTATACGGAGATGCGCGCCTGCAAGACGATATAGTGTCAAGTGAAACCGCAAAGAAATGCTATCTCTTGTTCAGAGATACACCATCAAGACGCTGATCAACACGTTTCGAGTACCTGGCAGCTCACAAAAAGGCTGGTGTACGTCTGTTGACTTACTGTCAGCGACTGCCAGTCTAGCCCTTTGAACATGGTGCGGCAGCTTCCAGAGGGTTTCCGCCGCCAGCTGTACAAGCCAGCAGTTGAGTAGATGGCTGAGAGAAGCTACAGAACGCCTTCAACCGGACGTTTCTGAATCACCAAGTAGACTTGGTTGTTTGTGGCGGAGATACGAAGCAGGGCGATACTATATCAAGTGAAATCATCCCTTGTTGAGGAGACACCACCACTGATCAGGGATCAGAAGGACTGGTCAACAACTCGTTACGAGTCCCTCGCAGTCCACAAGAATGCTGTCGTTTGACTCAATTTGATGGAGGGAGCGTCTAGTTGCCCCGATGAGGAGCTCAGCCTGTTGGTGATAATGCAGACCTCCCTTTTGAGATGTTTGTGTGTAAAGAGCGTTGTGTGGAAAGAGTGTACTAGAAATATGGCTACGTGTACTGTGTGCGCGTGTGTGAAACACATCAGCGTGATGGTGCAGCTTCCAGAGGGCGTCCGCCATTTGCGCACGCGCAAGACAGTTGAGTAGATGAATGAGGGAAGCTACAGAGGGCTTTCAACCTGGCGTTTTGAAGCTCACCACAGAAGGTTATGTGATCAATTACGTTACACTGCTCTCGTTCATGCTGCGGTCGTGCCATGGACAGGTCCACTTTTCCAGAGTTCCTTCTCAAGTACTAGTGTTCAATATTTAGTCTTTCAGCCGCTTGTAACTCGTACTTACGGCAGCCACGGCGTCCTTGCCCATTCTAGAGCATAATTCCGCATTCCTTCAAAGTGCTTACTCTATCGTATCTAGTAGAGTAGAGAGGTCTTCTAGAGCACCTAGGAGGCCATCAGCACTTCTTTTCCTGTGCCCTTGGTTTGCTTGTTAGCTTGCTCAACTTCAACATCAGTCAAGTCTCGTATCCAGAAAGCAAATCCAGCTGTACATTATTGCCTCTATTGTATGGGGATTCAAAACAGGCGCTGAAGGCATGGCACTTGCTCTGTTATCTGTCCATCATACGCCAAGGTCAGTATACCCATTCGTGTATACCTTCTAATACCAACCAGTCTGTCAAACCCGTTTGCTCAAAGTTGAGCGGTAGGACCATATCATCCTAAGGAATGTAGCCTCTGAT
Organism: Herpochondria borealis; assembly: GCA_032274145.1. Classification (NCBI taxonomy): domain Eukaryota; phylum Rhodophyta; class Florideophyceae; order Ceramiales; family Ceramiaceae; genus Herpochondria; species Herpochondria borealis. Next base: position 33,594 of record JAVCKV010321356.1, read on the forward strand.
GCCTGAACATTAAGAATGCTGGACAAGAATGAATCAATCAGTGTCAAGTATAAAGTGTGGACGGAAGCGATGGACGCTACAGTCACGACCGACCCACTGTGGTTGAAATCAGATCAGACATACTGCGAGTGCCACAGTCCAATCCTCTAGAGATGGACGGGAACAGATAATGCTACAGACGCCACACAGTTCTACTCTATCCTCTCAAACCAGAGCATAGCTCGAGCAGGTCGTATTGAACAGGAAAGAACAAACATTCGGGAATAAAATGTACAGCTTGGCGTGAGTTGAAGCTCTTGCACTTGAAAATAGTCACCAGTGCCCAATGTATTTGCCATGTGGAGATGCCCGCCGTTCATGGGCAGATACAACACCTCTGAGGTACACCGTGCTACATGTAGACTGTCATCATGTGCTCCGTATCAAACTTTGAGATTATGATGTCGGTTCTGAAACACTTCTGGTCAATGACACTGTAGGGGGTGCAATACATACTCAGAATTTGGGTGGTGAATGCTCATTCTCCGTAAATAACTCGGTCATTGTGCTGTCACTGGTTTCCAATATGGTTCGGATCGTGTACTCTTGCAGTGTAGTCTGGCACACTTATCACCATATTATCATTCTGACATGCGGAAGGCGTATATCTTGTACACTTGGCATGGTTCTCATGTTGGAGCGACGTTGGAGGCCTTGAGCTGTCCCTACATGTAGTATGTCTACTCGTTAATTGCTAACTTCAAGGTCACCCTCACAAATTTTCAACTCAGTCCTCAGTGTTTCCGAAAATGAACGAGGTCCTCTTGCATACAACGGCGACCATGATGAAAGATAAGTATACACGTGTGTGCGACACGAACAACCTCGGCGTCGAACACTTGGAAGCAGGCCATTTTGAATCGGCTCGAGTTGCGTTTGCGGAGGCGATTCAAGCCGCAAGAGAGCTCGCAAAAGCCTTCGTTGACAATGACGACGAAGACAATATGTGGCCTGGTTGCGAGGCACCATTTCCGGGAACTGCAATCTCATCCCCAGACTTGTTGTTTCTGACCAGTACCATCCACACTCATGGTGAAAGGGACTGTAGCAGCTCGAGCCTCAACGCCACTACCAATGTTGCTGAATTTGCATCGTCTGACGACGGGGCGTTCATCTATCACAGGGCCTTCAAGTTCCGCCGCGATCGCGCAACCCCGCATCTAGAAATCATTTGCTGTGCGATCCTCTATAACATGGTAAGCCTCATGATCGATATGAAGAAGTTGTCTTTTGCCTGTGTCACTAGATCGTCACCAACACCCTGCTTTCTTTGGGCTCTCACAGGGAATTGGATTCCATATCCACGATGTTGTGAGCTGTTCGCAACAAAGACTGAAGCACGCAATTACCTTCTACAGCCTAGCTCTGTCGATGTACTACGACGAAGGAACAAGAAGCAGGAACTCCCACACCATCAGCTGGCAGCCATCTATGCCTCGGATTCTCCATCTAGCCCTCCTCAATAACTTGGGTGAAGTTTACTTTCGCCTCTCTCGCTACGACGAAATGGCGAGAGCATATACCCAACTACAGAAGTGGCGGGCCTACATTGTCCTCGGTGGACCATTATTGAACGCAGTCGAAAGGTATGGGCTCTTATGGAATATTTTATTCCTAAAGAAGCCATTCATGGCTGCTGCAGCGTGAAACAGATTCAGTGGTGGCTCTGACGGCTGTTCGAGGCAGCCAGTGGGTATATTACCAGCAAGATTAAGCGGCCTGTAAGCAAAATGCTGATTCGCTGCATGGCTTTAGCTGTCTATAAACATACATACAAGACGCCGTGCTGATATGCTGTACATTGTAGTTATTGTCCCACCTCCTGTCTGCTCCGTACCATCTTGCTTACACGAAGATGACAGAGAAAGCTCCTTCCTTTATCACCAAGGAAAGGTTGTGGTGCAAACTATGAATGGCGTTGGGGTCGTCTACCAGGGTGGTCATGTACTCGAGACAGGATAACGATCCCTAGCTAAAGCTGTCGGGCGACCATCTTAATAAAACTTGAGCCCTTCGTTGTCGAAGTCATCCATGATGTTGTTCTTGACCCATTCTGGAATGGCCTTGCTCCAACATCCATCGTCATCTCCTACAATCTGGGTTCTACCCCGCAACATGCAGGAAACTTCTCAATGGAATCAATAATATCCTTCACATGCTGTGATTAAACAGCAGGAGCGAAAAGGGTGTTATAGGAGTAGTGCGGCGCACAATGAGATGGGCTGGGCAGCATTCGACGCGCGTTGTGTTGTTGTCCATACCTTGGAAAGATCATATTATGGGATCTTCCAGCTAGAATAGTGCCTTCCGTTTTCTTAACTACAGGGGAGATTGGAATAGAGTAGATAGCGGCGGCAGCTGCTGCCAGGACCAAAAGTAGTGATCCACAAAACACAGTTTCTTGAAGAAGCATCACCAAGACGACAGCGCCAGAATCCACTTTCATTATTAGTTTCTGTTGCTTGATTGGGCGAACCATCCATCATGGTTTCAATCGGCTCTAGAAACCTTCCAATTACAGTGGGGTTGCCTGGGAGCACTGTTGGTGAAAACTATTTGGTTACGCCGAGACCACGAAACACGACTGAGATTGTACATCCAAGTTCTCTTTCAGGTCAGGATCGAAAGATCTTGAATCTTTTAGATCTTTTGCTAGTACTTTGACTTCTTTCTGCTACCCCCTCATTAGAATCCCAGCGCGATGCGTTTCACCTTCTCGTGTTTCTCCCAACGCGTTGTCCTTGTCGTAGCAATGAAGCACAGCTAGTGAGCCCCAGTTGGTCCGAGGGTTGTGGCGGCTGCCGGTATGGTTGTCCAGAAATGAGGGTAGGGCCAAAGGGCTTCGTTATCTTCTAATCGCACTATTCGAGCACTTGCAGAGACAACGAAAGAACAAACGGAGATCCAGTATGGAAATCGTCAAGATCTGCACTGATCGGATGGGCGAGGCTTCGGCTAAAGACAGAAGTGGGGATCGTCGCAAACAACGTGATATATGCTATCATAATGCCTGGAGTACGCATCTGATCATATTGTCAGCCAGGTACGATGTTTGCCATCGAACGTGGCACAGGTTCGGTACTTTACTGCTCGTCAAGACGAAAGCTCGCCTTACTAGATGTCCGTCATGGTTACACACCTCCTATCCGAACCTGTGATTACCGCCTTCGGTGGTTTCGTCAGCGTTCGTTGAAACGACATGATGAACATTAGTTTCCGAATGGTTCGCATTGGTCGTGCTTTACTGTTTTATGGATGGTATGTGGTTTGCGTTCGGAGCACGAAATTTCTGTCCAGATCAAAACCCATCAACTCGCTTTCGCGACCAGCTAGTACGTGTAGTCACAAATCACCCCTCGACACAAATAGACACGCAAGTGAGCTTTCGTCATCAGCTCATAGGCACAAATCGCCCCTCGCTACGTGAGGTGCGCCAACTAAAACGAGCGTACTGATGGATACAACGGCGACAACAATGGAAGATAGAATTGTCCTGTTGTGTCACCTGAACAATGTGGGGTTCCAACAGTTAGTGTCAGGCCACTTGGAATCAGCTCAAACTGTGTTTGCAACGGCGATTCGGGCCGCTAAAGGCTTGGTTGATTGTGACGACTGGAATGGGAACCGATTCGCACACGAGGAGTCGCCTCCCGAATCTGAAACCTCACCCCTAGAATCACTGGTTCAAAGTTGTGTCATTAACATTCGGTGTGCGAAGGATAATGACGTGACAGACGGTGCGTCAACTTTTACCTCGTCGCAACACGACGGGGCGTTCGTCTACCGTAGGGCGTTCAAGCTTTGTCATGACGAAAGAACCCCGCCACTCGGGACGATCTGCAACGTGATCCTCTACAACATGGTAAGCAAAAGAGTTCCGTTGAATTTGTCTCGGCGTACTGCATTGCCACCACTGCTCTTGCAGGTCAGAACCAACACTATATTGCTTTGTTCTATCTTTCCTGTCGTCTTTAGGGTATAACATTCCATGTACAAGCTACGGCAACCTGCTCGCAGCAAAAGTTACAGCAAGCAATCACCTTCTACAACATAGTTCTATCAGCGTGCAATCATGAAGAAACATGCGGAGATTCCTACGTTGTCAACTGGCAATCACCCATTCCTCCTGTTCTGTGTTTAGCCATCCTCAACAACTTGGGTGAAATCTACTTTCGACTTTGTCACTATGACAAAATGACGAACATCCAAGCCCACATGAAGGAGTGGTATGCTCGCGTCGTCCTCGAAGGACCATTCTTGAATGCAGTCGAAAAGCTTGGGCTTCTAATGAATATCTTACTCCTCAAAAAGCCAGACATTGCAGCGGCAGCATGAATGAGCTTTTGATCAAGATCTATGGTGACCGGCGTGACATTTCGTTTTCTATAGATATCGCAGGGCTAATAAGATAGACTAGTATAACCAGTACAAGCAAACTGGGCAGCAAGCAAGACACATTTCCTGCAATCTTCTCTCTGTTTCCAGGGGCGGCTCGCGTCTCTGGTCGGTGCACTGCAGATGACCAGCGCTCGGGTGGCGAGTCATCATAGACTGGGCCAACCTCCTCTTGGTTTCAAGAATGGCTTTTTCGTTCGTTTCTGTGCAAGACTAACCATGGCATCGAAAGTACACGAATACATAATACTCTATAGTGTGTATGTTGGTTTGTTATTTCAAATGTTGTTTCTCTCTAGACTCACTCCTACGCAATTGTCGCAGCCACCAGGAGGAGCATGGTACCCCAAATACAGTAGGAAAGTGTCCCATAGACGGAAAAGGCACTGCGCACACCGAGTTGACTGGGCAAGAGATTGGCGCGCCCTTCTCGAAAGATGAGGCTGCCAATCTTGGTACCCAGAAAGGTCAATTGGTATTGTAAAAAGTTGAGGAGAGGATACACCAGAGTCGTAATGAGAGTGAGCCATGGAATCTCTTCCAATTTCGTTTCAATGGCCCACATGGAAAAACGAATGGCAAGAAAGCCAGTGAGGTATTCTGTTCCAAGCTTGTCCCAGATTCCAGGGAAATTCGGCTTGAAGTTGTGCTTGACGACAAAGACGGGTAGGGCGCGACATACGAGTTGGAAAATCAAGACAGCGTCAATCCAAGGCGACAAACCGAGAAAGCCAATCATGGCACCGTGTTGCAGGGTGAATAGCACGATTCGTGCGCTTCGTCCAGAGTCAAAGACTTGCATTGGCGTCGGCTCCGCAATGCCGCCTGCGGAACCGAGAATCGTCAAGAGAATGGGCGGAAAGAAGCATGTAGCTGTCAGGACTGTGAGCCAGAGAAACACGGCTACAATGCCGGCATCGTCGGCTTCAATCATCACAACGTTAATGGCGAGCAAACCCGAGGTTGCCATGTCGCACAATATTGGTCTCTCTATTCTTCCTCGCAACAACTTGTGGTGGGTCCATTGGAGAGCTGACCGACCATCCAATAGGAAACACGTTGCTGTCGTAAGAAGCACGATTGCAGGTGTCATTGACAGCATACCTACTGCCAACTGCTCTGCATAGAGTTGAATGTCCTGTTCAAAGTCGAGCGATAGTAGAGATCTGTAGCCCCCAATGGCTGACTATAATACGAGAGGTTGGTGAGTATCACGTCTGGCCGATCAACTTTTCATTTCGTTTTGGTATGCTTGACTTACACGAAACACGTTAATAGTAGTGGGAAGCATGTATACCAGATTGCTCACTAGGCCTCGAGCTTCTCGCGCACCCTGTTGCACCAAAAAGAGTCTCCAAATGTCTGCCGTATACAAAAAGTACGCCGTCGTACAGGTGGCAGTGTAAATCAGATTGAGGATATCCCACAAGTTGGTTGGAGATGGCAATGCACGTCGCATGAGGCCGGCATTGACTTCCGACATTTGATTCGACATGGTTTGGCGCTGTTGGAGTGAGATAATGGCAGCTTGGTGGTCGGCCCGAGATTGACGAAATTGATGCACCACGCCTCCAATGCGTTCCACGGGACAATGGGCCTTGAGGTGATGTTCCAAATGTTGTCGATTGCCCTGCCACGGACATCCCATGGTGGCATTCTTGCACCTCATGGGTGTAAAGGGGCATGTCTGTTCATGTTCCTTCATGGCAGCAGATGCTAACTTTTGGTTGCAACCCTTGAAGCTACACGTCAAGGTAATGTTGGCCGACGCCAATTCATTCTTGAGAGCCTCATCCTTGACAATGCTTTCGACGGACAAATCTGCACGACACGCGGGACACTTGGCTGTCCGAGGGTTGCTCGTACTGCGCGTGGCGGCGACTCGCATCAAACAGGCATGACAGAAGCGACTGGCACAGTTGCCGCACGAGGAGGGATCATTCAGAAATTCATAACAAATGGTACAGAGATACTTTTCATGCTCTTTGTTGGGATCATCATCGTCATCATCTCCTCCATCTCGCAAGGATGCGTGTGTAGCTGGAATGGGTTGCGCAGCGAGACGTGGAATAGGAACTCGAGAAACAGTGTTGGGGTTGTTGTTGCTGTTGACCGCAGGACCTGTATGGGTTCCCTGAACGACAATGTTGCCCCCTGTAGCACCCGGAGGAACAATGATTTGCCGAGCTCCAGGGGGTAGTCGAATACGATTACCACGCTGTACAGCATGGGGTTGACCATTGGCGTCTCGAATAATGGTAATGTTCTGCGGCGTTCCATTCACTGTTTGCACTCGCTGTAGATGCTGCGCAGCATTTGGTTGCTGCTGCGCAGCATTTGGCGACGCAGCGGAAACTGCAGCTCTTGCATTAGCAACTGCAGCGGATAGAGATGCTGCACCGTTATTGTTTGGATTGGCTTGCGGAGAAGCTGCCCCGTTCTGCTGACGCTGCGGTAAGTGCTCACTGAAACGGATCTGAATGGTGCGTCCTTGACGAGTGATGTTTATTGGTTGCTGTTGCTGGTTTTGTGGTTGCTGATTCTGGGCTTGCTGGTTTTGTGGTTGCTGATTCTGCTGCTGCTGAGCCTGCGGTTGATTTCGCTGTTGTAGAGTTTGGTGCAGCTGCTGAGCCAGCTGCGGTTGGTTTTGCTGCTGACTCTGTGGCTGTTGTGGCTGTTGTGGCTGTTGTGGTGTCTCCTCTGTATCTTCCGACATGATTGCTTATTGATGGAGCGAGAGAGCAACACAAAGACTGTTCACGACGCGATAGTCTACTTGTTTGTGTGCTGTACCATTGCCGTTTTTGATTTTATTGTGAAGGAGGTTCTTTGTTAGGGATAAAGATCTTATGAAAAGACCCGGATGGATATGGATCATAATTCGTCTGTCCGTCTAGCGCGCGCTCACAAAATATCTTTTGGGTGTTCGATCCACATGGTTCGATCGAACTCTCGACAGACGCGTGACGCGATGATGGATGCTTTTGCAACCCGACTTGTCGTTCGTAATAGCAACAATGAGGTAACAACAACGGAACAATATCATCCTTTGATCCCAAAGGTTCCACAAGAACACATTCACATTCCCAGTCTCAGATTGACAGCTCAGAGCTCACAATCTCGTCAGCCCCAAGAAGCAACAAGAATCATCAATCATGTCATCTTCCAATGATGCCGTCGTTCCCCTCATTATGGATTTCATCAAGGGCGGCAACAGTCAACCAGCCTCGAAACCAGGGTTTGGTCACGCCATCAAGCTATCGTACAATGACATTGCCAAGGAACGACTCTCATGGAACGAGACAAAGAAATCACTCACCTATCGCTACAAGTTTGTCGACAGCACATTAGCTGCCTCGACTGGACTACTGGTGGCGCTCATGGATGAATTGACGACTGATGCGTGTTTTGGATACGGTCAACCATCGGCACCTGGACTATCTCTTCAAATGCAAATTCAACTGGTAAGTGGAGGAGGGCCTTCGCTCTCTACGTACTCCGAACTGGATATCGTGAGTACCGTCACCAAACTGGGGCGCACCATTTCCTTTGTGAAATGTGACTTTTATGATACTACTACGCAAAAGCTAGTGGCCTTTGGAAGCCACATCAAGTACATGCCGACTGGGAGTTTTCTCCTTGATATGGTCTTTACCAAATCGTGGGCTTGGAACTTGTACTCATCGCTACTGTTGGGCAAGAGTAGCCCCAAATACTATGAAGAAAAGAATCTGATCAAGGAGGTGATTGGTGCACACCTCGACTATCAAGGAATTGGGTCTGCGACGTTTACCATTACTGGAGAGCACGTGAATCCATTCGGTGGTCTGCATGTAAGTTGTTGTTGTTGTGTCTGTCTCTGAGAAGTGTATGCGGCGTCAACTAACTAACTTGTGTGCGATGGGGATGCTCCTCTTGCTCGCACTATATCACCCACATCAGGGTGGTTGCCATGCCGTCTTGATGGAACTTGTGGGACAAACATTGCTACAGGGAGCCATCCTCGAGTCGATACAAATTGATTTCGTGGCGGCGGCTCGTGGTTCCGTCAGGATTGTCGCAGCTCCGCTGGTACCCGAGAATTTGCTCCAAATGAGAGTCTGCATCTATGACGTTGCAAAGAACAATCGGCTCGTTTCTGATGGCAAGCTCATGTGGTCGTCGTTGCAACAACAACAACAACAACAAAAGGCTCGATTGTAATAGGTGTTCAAAAACGTATAATAGAAACCAACCACCATGATTGATTTATTTATTTGTCGGATTAGAGAGGGAGTCCACACACTCAACGCACGAAGGACAGGAATAATGCCGATTTTAACTTTTTAACATTTTGGAATTTTGCAAGAATCCGACTGGTTCTCCGGGTCTTCTTCAAATGCAACGATAGTTTTACTAGAGGAGAAATGAAATGCGTGGGATGCCCAACTTGTTGGCATTCAGAAGTAGTATTCCATCTAGAAGTTGTAGCATTGTTTGGCTATCAAGACTCCTGGACTGAGAGATGCTAAAAGTGACCCCACGATTGAAGTACCTCGAAGTAGGCGTCGAAGTTGTCACTGGTGCCAAACAAGGTGAAGCTCTTTCCTGTAGTCTTTCCCAACCAGATTCTGCCGAGTTCTCCGAGCCTTTGAGATCCTCTTATGGAACTAGATCTAGATGTATGTTTCTATCTCTAGTAGTCCCAAGTACTCAGTATGAGAGGACGACCTAATTTGGCACAGCCAATCAAGGGAGCTGTGTGGTACATGTATCGTGTGATATTGTGAGACCAACATGACAATTATTATCTTCCAGCCATGCAACTATATCTCCCCAGAGCCCCGTTTCCCGCCTTCGTTTACGTTGGCCAGAACTATCTCGAACTACTCAGAACTCTTAGACATAGTCAGCAGGAGGAGACACTGTGG
>JAVCKV010321357.1:0-13972 GCA_032274145.1 Herpochondria borealis
CCTTATCTTAAAGTTACCTGCTACCATGAAGGCTTAACTGAAGAAAATGTTACAGATTTTTTTACAAAAGATGGCAAATTAGATATCTGCATAGAAGTATGTGACGGATTGTATACCAAAATATTTGCTCGGGAAAAAGCAAAAGAATTAGGTGTTGCAGTAGTTATGAACTCTAGTGATAGAGGAACAACTGATATTGAACGATTTGATTTAGATTCTTCCCTACCTATCCTTCATGGTTTAATTGATCACTTAGATTTAAGTCTGGTAAAAAAAGCTAAGACAAATGAAGAAAAAATACCATATTTATTACCAATGCTTGGAGTCGAAACTTCTTCAGATAGACTTAAAGCTTCTATGTTAGAGATAGAACAAACTATTACTACATGGCCTCAGCTCGCTTCAGGAGTTGTGCTTGGTGGTGCCGTTTGCACGAATATCTCTAGAAGAATTTTATTAGGCCTTCATTCTAAATCAGGAAGATTTTTTGTTGATTTAGAAGATCAAATTCAAAATGATAATCATAAATCATATATAGAGCCTGCTTTAAACGTTAAAACATCCTTAACTGATAAAGAAATGTTAGATATAATTCATAAAAAGGATAATAAACCGTGGGAACATCAAATTGATTTAGACCGTAAAACTGTTAAAGAAATAGTAGAAGCAGCTTCGAAAGCTCCTTCTGGAGCGAATGCACAGACTTGGAAATGGATGTACCATAACAAAATGTTGTACCTATTTTTCGATGATATTTTCAGACCTGAACTACTTGATTGCAAAAGAACAACAATGATAACAGGATTAGGTGCTGCTGTAGAAAATGCAGTGCTTAAAGCTCATCAATTGAACTATGAAATCATTACCGATACAGAAGAAATTGATGATAACACCCAACTCGTAACTAGTTTCCGATTCTTTACTCAACCTTATGATATATATATACCTAAACTTGAACCTCATATATGTGATTATCTAGCAAAAACTATTGACTGTAGAGTTTCTAATAGGAATATTGTTCAAAGCGAACCTATTGATAAAAATCGTCTTGAAAAATTAAGGGAAATCACCAAAACGATTCCAGGTGCTGATTTGTTAATAATTGACAATCCAAAGCAATTAAAAAAAATCGCCGAGATAACTGGTAAAATGGATAGAATAAGATATACTAGCAATACTGGACATAGTGATTTTAGAGGAGAAGCAAGGTGGACAATTGAGGCTGCTGAAAAAACCAGAACAGGTATTAGTTTTAAAGAAACAATGGACCTTACTCCAACGGAATTTGCTGGATTTTATGTAAGTAAACATAGACCTGTTGTTCAACTTCTTGCTGATTGGGAACTTGGTTCTGCCTATGAAAAAATTCAACGAAAATGGATTAACGGATCAGCGGCTGTAGGATTAATAACTATGCCCTCTTTTACCACAAATAACTTTTTTGAAGGGGGAAGAGCTCTGGAAAGATTATGGTTAGCTACAAATCAAGACAATATTTCTACTCACCCTCCATCTTTATCGACACTAATCTTTAATTCTTTAATTTACGAAGATAAAGAAGTGCTTCCAAAAGAAATGAAAAAAGAAGCCAGTATACTTATAAGAGAATTTGAAAAAATATTTAGAATTGACTCGAAAAAAGGAAAAATATTATTACTACGGTTTATAATTGATAAGCCCCCTAAATTCAGAGCATTGAGACATGATCTTAAAAATATATTGAGTTTTAGTGAAAAATGATTACTATTAAAACATACAGAGCTATCGATGAACCGCAGCTAAGTAAAGAATACCTTAAAGGACATATTCAGGTGCTAAAAGATTATGGCATAGAGAATATTACATCAAACAATAATGAATGGGTTTATAACTCAAATATTTATTGTATCACAGCTCATAATCAAAATGAAATGATAGGAGGAATTAGAATACAAAAAAAAGATAAGAACATTTCACTACCTGTTGAACTAGCGATTGGAGATATTGATCAAAAAATATATGAAATAATAAACAACTATTATCATAATGGTGGAATAGGTGAATTGTGTGGACTATGGAATTCTAATAAGGTTAAAAAAATTGGAGTAAGCATGGTTTTAATTCGTGCGGCAATATCTATTATAAATCAATTAGACTTTAAAACTCTTACAGGAATTTGTGCGGAATATTCTTTACGAATGTTTCAACAAGTAGGCTTTAAGACTGATGAAACTATAGGAAATCAGGGAAAGCTAATTTATCCTAATGAGAAATATATTGCCCAAGTGGTAGGTATTTTAAACAGTGTAAAATTAGAAAGCGCTCTTCCTTTTGATCGAAATATAATGCTAAGCTTGCGAGAACAACCAATCCAGTATAGAAATGAATTTGGACCGAAAGGGAATTTTGATGTAGACTACAACCTTGTTCTTAATGCAAAATCTAAAGTATGTTGAACAACATACTATATATAAATTTTAAGAGTATTACCTTAATTACTCTCTTTTTTACTCTACCCTCATTAAATTATGGTAAAGAGATTCAAACCATTGAATTTTTAAATGAAGATATCGAAATAGGTAAATCTGTATGGCTATATAAAGATTCAACTGAAAAACTAAAAATAGAAGATATTATTCACTCAGAAAAATTTCATAAGAGTAACCAAACAGTTCCGACATTTTGGTTTACATCTTCCACAATTTGGATAAAGTTTAGCGTAAAAAATAATTCTTCTAGTAATAATCTATTATTAAATATAGGTGCTCCCTTAATTGATGAAACAGAACTTTTTTATTTTAATAAGCCTAATCAATACAAATCGATCAAAATAGGACAAAAATCAAATTTTTTTGAACGAAAATATAAACAACCAGGTTATATTTATGATCTTGATATTAAACCGAATGAAACTAGGCTATTTTATTTAAAAATAAAAAGTCACGATCAGATACAAATTCCTTTAAAAATAATCAATTCGGTAAGTCTATTTACCGGATTCACTACTTACAATTTCGTCTTTGGGATTTATTGCGGAATAATGATTATAATGATTCTTTATAATCTCTTCGTTTATTTTACAGTAAGAGATAAAAGTTATTTATATTATGTATTATATATTTTGGCAGTTACGCTAACTCAAACAACATTTCAGGGTTACACATTTAAATATTTATGGCCAAGTAATCCTAAATTTGAAACGCAAAGTATTCTATTAATGAGCATATTTGTTGGTGTCACGTCAATTCAATTTCTTAGAGTCTTTACAAATACTAAAGAACATTTACCTAAATGGGATAAGATATTTGTTAGTACTTATATTCTATATGCCCTCATAACTATTCTAACACTTTTAGGCCTATACAGAATTAGCTGGATACTAACTCTTTCAGTAGTAAGTCCCTTATCAATATTAATGTTATTAATAGCATATAAGATTGCTTTAACTGGCTATAGGCCTGCAAAGTTCTTTGCTGCTTCATGGACAATATTCCTAATTGGAGTTTTCATTTATGCAATGAAAGATTTTAGTATTCTACCATACAATCCATTTACGGTTTATACTATGCCTGTAGGATCAGCTATTGAAACTGTTTTACTCTCTTTTGCACTAGCAGATCGGATTAATATTTTTCGTAAAGAAAAAGAAGAGTCACAACAAAGAACATTAGCGGTACTTCAAGAAAATGAAAAAATCATTAAAGACCAAAATATTCTATTAGAACAGAAAGTAGAAGAAAGAACAGACGCTTTAAATGAAACACTCACCAATTTAAAAGAAACACAGTCACAATTAGTAGATGCAGAAAAGATGTCTTCTTTAGGTCAATTAACTGCTGGTATAGCACATGAGATTAATAACCCCATCAACTTTGTTTCATCCAACGTTACTCCTCTAAGGCAAGATATAGAAGATATTAATGCCATAATGGCGAAATATGAAGAATTAGCAACTTCGGAGAATATAGAAGAAAAATTCGAAGAAATTAAAGCACTAAAAAAAGAATTAGATTATGAATACCTGAGAAAAGAATTAACATCTATTGTTGACGGTATTGAAGATGGTGCCAAAAGAACCACAGAAATAGTGAGCGGATTAAGAAACTTCTCGAGATTAGATGAAGGAGAATTAAAAAACGCAGACCTGAACCAAGGAATTGAGTCTACTTTATTGCTAATTAAATCAAAACTCAATGACATAGTGGTAGAGAAGAACTTAGGCAACATACCTGCATATGAATGTAATCCGGGTAAGATCAATCAATTAATTATGAACTTAATAGACAATGCAATTTATGCTGTTGATAAGAAAAAGATTGACAATAATGGAGGGCTAATTAAAATATCGACTACCAGTTCTGAAAACACCATCAACATCACTATTGAAGATAATGGAATTGGTATTCCTGAAAAAGACCAAAGTAATTTATTTGATCCTTTTTTCACAACAAAAGGTGTTGGTGAAGGAACCGGACTAGGACTATCAATTGCTAGAGGAATTGTTGATAAGCATAATGGAAAAATTATACTGAAATCTGAAGTTAATGTGGGTACTACAATAACGATTCAATTACCAATAAAAAAACAAGAAAATGGAAAAAATTAAGGTTTTATACATAGACGATGAAATTGGAAATTTAAACGCCTTTAAAGCTTCTTTTAGAAGAGTTTTTGATATTCAAACGGCAAACTCAGCAGATGATGGTTTAACAATACTAGAAGAATTTCCAATAGAAATAATTATTGCCGATCAAAAAATGCCTGGCAAAACCGGTGTTGACTTTTTCGAATCTATAGCAAAAACATACCCTAATCCCATCAGGATACTATTAACAGGATACAGTGATATTGAAGATATTATTGCTGCCATTAATAAAGGTAAGATTTACCAATACATTGCAAAACCATGGAACGAACACGATCTTAAATTAACCATAGAAAATGCTTTCAAGCTTTACAAATTAGAAGAACAAAACAATAACCTTAACTTAAAATATAAAAAAGTATTTTCAGATTCTACAGATCCTATCGTTCTGATTGATGCGGAAAATAAGATCATTGATTCCAATAAATCTGCTACTACAATGCTTACTAGTGAAGATAATCATTTTACAGCAGTAGATTTTAGTCAAATTTTTAACAACAAAACAGAAGCAGAAGAGGTAATTAATACCATTAAAGAAAAGAATGTAATAAAAGATTATGAGTCTATTTTGCTAAATACGGATGGTAAAAAAATAGTGTCCCTGATATCTGGAAATGCCATTACCAATAGCCATAATGAAGTAATTAATTATCAATTCATACTAAAAGACATTACAAAAAGAACAGAATTAAATCAATTACTACTTAAAAAAGTGGTTGAAACACAAGAAACTGAAAGAGAAAGAATTTCGAGAGACTTGCATGATGGTTTAGGACAATCTATGGCAGCTATTAAACTGCATTTAGAACATTTGAAATCAATTAGTGATCAAGATGTTAAAGAACCAATAGACTCCATCCTTTCAATATTACAAAATGCAACTGCCGATTTAAGAAGAATTTGCCACAATACCTTGCCTATTGTATTAAAAGAATACGGCTTAATAAAAGCGATCAAAGAATTAGAAATAAATTCATCTACTCCAGATTTTAACGTCATATTCAACTCCGATCATGATTTTCAAGAACTACCTCAACCTTTAGAGATATCAATATTTAGAATTATTCAAGAATTCATTAATAATAGTATTAAACACAGTGGTGCAACTGAAATAAAAATTGATATTAGAAATGTTCAAGAGAATATTGTCTTAAACTTAAAAGACAATGGCATAGGTTTTAATATTAACGACCTAGAAATTTTTAAAGGACATGGCCTAAAAAACATACAGAATAGAATTGATTCCTTTAAAGGCGAAATAAAAATAAATAGCGAAATTAATATAGGGACCGAATTTGACATTAACTTCCCAAACCAACTATACGCATTGAACTGATTTAGTGAACATTTTTTCTGGAATACGAATTATGCAATAGAAATGTTAAATTTGTCCTAGAATTAGATTAAGTGAATCTAACTTTAAAACCAAAAATTTAATCACCTATTTTAGACTTAAATGACTAAAAAAATAATTGAACATAAAAGCATATTTCATTGCTTTCTGCCTATCCTCTTTTTGTTGACAATCATCCTTTATGGTTTAGTTTTAAGACCATACCTATTCAATCAGTCGGCTATACCTTTAGAATTAATTTTCATTGGAGCTTCTTTTTTTGCGGTTTGTCACCAACTTATACTAGGCTATAGTTGGGATACTATATTAGAAAATGCAATAAAAAAGCTAAGCAAAGGTCTACCAACAATTTTGATCTTATTTGCTATTGGAATTGTGATTGGAAGCTGGATTATTTCCGGCACTATTCCCATGTTTGTTTATTATGGTATCAAGCTAATTAATCCAGATTATATTTACGTACTCTCCTTTATTATCCCTATTTTCTTTTCATTATTCACAGGAACCTCCTGGGGATCAGCAGGAACTATAGGTATAGTAATTCTAGCTGTTGCTACAGCTATAAATGCTAATCTAGGCATTGTTGCAGGTGCAATTATTGGTGGTGCTTTTTTTGGAGATAAGCTATCTCCACTATCTGACACAACAAACATTGCTGCCTTGGCAACTGATGTTAATTTATATGAGCACATCAGATCAATGTTGTATACCACGCTGCCTTCCGCAATTATCGCAGCTATCATATATACGGTATTAGGATTTGTATATCCAATTGAAGCCCTAACAAATAATTTCTCAACATCAGAGAATACGCTCATTGGAATTAAGTCAATTTTCAACTTAAATCTATTATTATTGCTACCCGTTATAGTTGTATTAATTGGCTCCATCAAAAGATTGCCAGCTATTCCAGTTTTATTAAGCTCTTCGCTAATTGCATGTATTTTGGGTTACTTTATTCAAGATTATCAACTTGGAGATATTCTAGCCACAGTGCATAAAGGCTATCATACGGACATGGCGATATGGGAAACTAATGTTCCTGTTAATATTACTGAACTATTTAATCGAGGCGGGCTTTACGCTTTAAATGAAGCCGCTACAGTTGCACTTTTCGTTTTTTTATATATTGGTATATTGGATACAATTAATGCTATTCCGACCATTGTAAATAGTGTTTTTTCATTTGCTAAAACTAAAACTTCGATTATTTTATCTTCGTTATTGGCGTCAGGGCTTACCAATGGAATTACAACTAATCAATATGCTACAAGTTTTATTATCGGTGAAGCCTTTAAATTGAAATACGACCAACTTAATGTGAAACGAAAAGTACTCAGTCGATCTATCGAAGATTATGGAACCATGATAGAAAGTTTAATTCCTTGGCACCCAACAACATTATTCATGGTTTCTGTTATGGGAGTTGCCCATGCAGACTATTGGCATTGGCAATTTCTAAGTTTAATCAATTTAATTATTGCTCCTTTATTTGCAATTTTAGGAATAGGATGTTTTTATAAAAAAAATAAGAAATGAAAAAAGAACAAAAATTAGAAACACAACTCTGCCATGCAGGAGAAAAAAAACATACTTATGAAGGAGCTGTAGTACCTCCTATTTTTCAAAACTCACTCTTTACGTTTAAAAGCTGGGAAGCAATAAGCGATGCTTTTGATAGTAGAACAGAGAATTTTATCTATTCGAGAGGAAATAATCCGACTGTAAGTATAGCACAAGAAAAAATTGCAAAATTAGCTGGAGGTGAGCGTGCTCTGTTATTTGGTTCTGGGATGGCAGCGGTTTCTGCCGCTGTTCTTCATTGTATAAAAAAAGATGGACATATTATTGCCATTAAAAATTTATATGGTCCCGCCAACAATTTAATGTCTAATTACCTTAAAGATAAAATGAATGTCTCTATCACTTATGTTTCAGGAGTTAATTTAGACGAATTTGAAAAAGCCATTCAACCAAATACCAATCTTATTTACTTAGAGAGTCCTTCTTCAGGAGTCTTCTCTTTACAAGACATTAAAGGAGTAGCCAGTCTTGCTAAAAAGCATAACATCAAAACAGCAATTGATAATACTTGCGCCACTCCTTATTTTCAAAAACCATTGGAAATGGGCGTTGATTTAGAAATAAATTCTTGTTCCAAATATATTGGAGGACACAGTGATGTGGTTGCCGGTGTTGTTATTGGTTGTGATAAATATATTCGTGAAATTTTCACGAAAGAATATGAATGGTTAGGCGCCCGAATTGCACCCATGGATGCAGCATTAATTACCAGAAGTTTACGAACACTGCCCATACGAATGAAAACACATCAAGAAAATGCCATGCAAATTGCGAATTTTCTTGAAAATCATCCTAAAATTGAAAAAGTAAATTACCCTGGGCTAAAAAGCTTTGAGCAATATGAGTTAGGAAAAAAACAAATGACTGGTTATACTGGACTATTATCATTTCGTCTCAAAACAACTGATTTAGATAAAATTAAAGCATTTTTTAACGGTTTAAATATATTTCAAATTGGTGTGAGTTGGGGTGGTCATGAAAGTTTAATTTATGCTTTAGCCATTAGTTATGTTAAAGAATTAACTCCAGAGCAATTTTCTGCGACAGGATTAGCTTATGGTGACATGAGAATCTCTGTTGGTTTAGAACATGCCGATGATCTTCAAGCTGATTTAGAACAGGCTTTAGCTTTAATCTAATTTAGAGTTATATAGCTCACCAACTAAAAAAGTCTTTCAAAAAAATGAAAGACTTTTTTAGTTAAAAGAATATTTTATTATCAATTAATTATAATTTTTTCTATGTCATTTCTATTACCTGACATATTTAAAAAATATACTCCGGGAGATAAATTGATTTTTGCCAACTCCAACTGCTTAGCACTTCTTAATTTTTCTGAATAAATCAGTTTTCCATGAATATTTATTAGATCAATATTACCTGTAAATTCAGTTTTAAAATTAATTACCCCATCAGTTGTGTTTGGATTCGGATAAATACTAAGGTTCTCAGAAATTTCAAGAAAATTTTCTACGCCAGTTATCATTGCAGTTTTCTTAAGTAATGTACTTATCGCACCTGCCACATACAAATTGTTATCAGGATCTAAAGCCATTGTGTTAAGTTCACCTTTACTATGTGTATAATCTACCGTCCAATTTAATCCACCATCTGCAGTAATATAAACTTCACCTTCTTTAGTGCTGAGATAGCCTTCCTTATCATTTACAAACTTCACATCTTTAGCCTCATCCGATCCAAGGACAGTGCTCACAAATAAAGTATCCCAAGTCGATCCATTGTTAGTGGTTTTGTACATTCTCTGAATATTATTAAATCCTCTTTTTGTTAGCGCAAAAGCTGTGTTATTTTCTGTATAATCAACAGCAACAATATCAGTATTTGACACATCAATAAATAAAGAATTCCAATTTAAACCACCATCAGTTGTTGTATAAATAATACCTTTAAAAGAAAAACTAAAATCCCAACCGGCAGCAATCCCATTCTTTAAATCGTAAAAATCAATCTTACTAATATTAGGAGGGTTAGTAAGGGGCCATTTTTGCTCATTCCAATTATCACCACCATCAGTTGTTTTAAATAAGGCATCACCACCGGAAATGTAACCACCATCTGTATTAAAAAAATACAAATCTCCTGGGTTTGTGAAATTTTTGGGCGTTTTATCTTCCCAATTTAGTCCTCCATCAATTGTTTTAAATACAAAATTCTTATTCCCTCCACTAAACAGATTTCCAGAAATTTGGATGAATCCTATATCTGTAGTTGGAAAAAAAATGTCGATCATCCGAATATTTGATAATGGATTGGTTTCAGTATTTGGTGTAAATTTTGCAGAAAGTTCTTGCCAATTAATACCAGCATCTTGTGTTTTAAAAATATATTTGGAAGAAAAGGAAGAAGAAGAATCTATCAAAGCATAGCCATTGGTTAAAGTTGGAAAAGATAAATCATTAAACTTGAAATTTAATGATGGAGTTAAGTTAGTCCACTGAGCGAAAATTGCCGTGTTAAACAAAAGAGTTATAATTAAAAGTAGTTTTTTTCTAAGGTTGGGTATTGTTTGCATTCATTTTTTTTAATTATCAAATACAAACCTAATAAATAACCCGTTATAAGCGTTAGGATTTTACCATTTAAGGCTTGTACTTTTCCCTATTTATACGTCTAAATTCAGTTGGAGTATAACTTATGGCCTTCTTAAACCACCTACTAAAATATGCATGGTCTTGAAAATTCAAATGAAATGCTACCTCCTTAACAGTAATATTCGAATGCAAAAGCCACCTTTTTGCTTCCAGCAAAAGTCTGTTTGATATGAGATCACTTGGTGTGTATCCAGTTATTTTTTTAAGAGAATGGCTTAATTTATCTTCGGAAACATTTAAACTACTAGCATAAAAACTCACCCTACTCTGCAATAAATATGATTCTTCTAAAAGTACTTTAAATGAGTTGGTCAACTCCAATTCTGCTGATTGGGTTCGCGACTCTTCAGAATCATATAACCTATGGCACTTTAATAAAATAAGATTTAGGTAATGACGAATAATATCTTCATAGCCTTCACTTTTTACTTCATACTCTTTTTTAACGTTACCAACCAGCAACATAAGATCTGCAAAGGCATCATCTTTAGGCTTTATTAAAGGCCGATCTACCTTGTTATCTAAAAACGGAATACGGTGTAATAAGTCCTTATCGATAATATTTGCTAAAAAAAAGTCTGGTGCAAATTTTATAACAAATCCTTTAGATTGAGGCGATCTATGAACATAATGAACCTGTCCAGGTGATAAAATATGAATGTGCCCCTTTTCAATCTCGATTTCATGAAAATCTACCATATGAAGACCTCCTCCCTTTATAAAAAAAAATAATTCATAATAGTCATGACGATGAGGAGCTCTAGGGTTATAACCGGTGGATTCATTAAAAGCTTCAATCTTGAATGGCATTCGACTCAAATGATCTCGCTTTAACTTAAATTCTGGAATGGATATTTTGGACATAGGAATAAAATATCCTGAAAGTTAATAATTATTCTGAAACAAATCTTGTAAAACTTGTCCTGTTAAAAGTTTATGCACTAAGGCCAAAGGTCAAAGAATCATTGAAAGGCATGAGTTTGCTGAGGCTTTAGAAAAAAACAAGAACGCGATCCTAAGAAACCCTGAAATATACAAGCAACGACAAGCATTGGTGGAACACCCTTTTGGCACGATGAAAAGACAATGGGGATTTGATCATATTATGACCAAGAAAACCATCAAACATGCCTCTACCGATGTAGGTTTTATTTTTATTGCTTGTAATTTCAAAAGAATCTCAAATATCATTGTTATCAGAAAACTCATAGAGTTATTTACAGTTTTCTGGCTCTTTTTGAGCCATTTAGCTTATGAAATCATCCAGAATTCTATAAAATCATTACTTTTAATACAATATAACTTTTCCATAAAATCTATACTATTTCACCTAAAAACAACTTACTTTTATAAAACCTAATAAAGGTTTTTAGACAAACTGGCGTTGGCAAACATTAAATTGAAGAAATGAAAAATTATTTACTATTAATAGTATCAATCTTTAGCCTAAGTATTTCAGCCCAAAATTGGAATCCAATAAACTTAGGTAGTGAATATAATTACAAATCTGACACTTCTCAACTTATTACTAATACAATATTTGTAGATTCATTTAGTCTTAATAATAGTGATACCATTCTCTATCTAAATAGAATTATGACAGATTGCGACACCTGTTCTGTAGCTGGTTATAAACTAATAAATCAACCACAATTTTTAATGAAACAAGTATTAAAAGAAGAAGATAGTTTATTTATATTTCAAGATCCAACAGAATTTAAAATATATCCATTAAAAAATTTGAATGACACTTGGGTTTTTGACTCAATAAACAGTATTAATGCCCTGATAGATTCGGCTTATACTGATACAATATTTGGAATTAATGATTCTATTAAAAGAATTAATCTATCGAATGGAAGCAACATCATCCTATCTAAATCGTTTGGAATAATTCGTTTCCCCATTACACCTGCTCATTATTATGAACTAATCGGTAATAATAATCCTTTAGGAGAACAACTACTAAAATTTTGGGATTTCTTCACATATGAGGTGGGTGATATTTTGCAATGGAAAGAATGGTACGGTGGAGCTGGCTTATTTGGTTCCACTTACTATTACAGCGCAATTATTAATTCTAAGATTAAAATAGGTGATACTGCAAAATATGTTGTACAGGGATATTCTAAAAAAATATTTGGCCCTCCCCCTGGAAGTACAACATATACTACCTTTAATTCAACACTAACATTTGTTGACTCAATGTCTCATCTATCAAACTCATATCCAAATCAAGTATTTAGTAACGGGCTTCAATCCATTAGATTAGAGTATTCAGAATCAGTATCTTATATTTCAAGTGGATTGTATATAAAAGAAATTGACTATGTTAACTCTAGCCATGCTCCTACTGCTTATAGATCCATACTTCTAAAACCTACTGGATCTGGTTGGCCTTATGTGAAAGAATCAAAATTTACTAAAAACCTTGGACAATGTATTTATTCAAGGGAAAATTTGGATATTTATTATAAGTGTATGCAAGGTAGAATTCATAATGGTGATACAATCGGATCTATTTACCCTGATTCTTTTTATCTAATTTCTATTGAAGAAATAAATGACAATAACTTAAGAATTTATCCTAACCCTGCATCAGATCAAATATTCATTGATTCTTATCATATCGCTATAAACAAAATAAATATTATTACCATAACTGGTAAAATAATAGAAACAGTTTCTACTGAATTTAACAAAATAAATGTGGCTCATTTGCCGCCTGGAATTTATTTTATTCAATTAATCACAGACAAAAGGACAATAACGAGAAAGTTTGTAAAACACTAAAAAACGATTTGCCAACAATCCCTATATTTCATTATGTTGGCTGATTACTATATTTTTGGTTTCAACAAAGCGAAACATAGAGTAGCGTTGGGCAATATATGGAATGAACGAAATAAATACATATCAAAGTAGAAAAGTAATTTGGATTAATTACAATGAATTGCTTGAAGGCAGAATGCCCAAAAGTGACTGGATATGTTTAATGACTTCATCTGAATCGAAACCGAACTCTGCCAAATTCGACAGGTTTACTCGTGATGCTATTAAAAATGGAATTCTTGAGTTTAAAGGTCATGGTGAGTTTGGAGAACTACTTCACGATTGGTTTGATAAAACAATGGTTATAATGAAGACTATGGAAAATCATTCCGAAATAGATGTGATGACTACTTGGCACAATGACGAATCTCTTGCTGATGTATTTTGGCAATGTTTCTTTGCCACTTGCTTGCCCGAAACCACAAATTATGACGAACTGAAAATTGTTTGTACTGATTTGGACGGTAAAAGCAGAAATGCAGAATTAACTAATTATCTCAACCGATTTGAACAAGGTTGGTTACCAAAAGATTGAATATGAGTAACTGGAAGCCAATATCGATAAATAAACTGAATACGGAAATAGAAAATGGTCTTAAACAAATGTCACAAGTTCAGTTAGACTTTTGGCAAAAGATTTCAATTAAACCTGAAAAATGGATTGAAAAGGAATTTGGAAAAGAAGGTGGTGGATTTTGGGTAGTAGCAATAAATGGAGGCCTTGCTGTATGGTGCAATGACATAGAAGAAGGTTTTAATATCTCAACTTTTTCAGTCCATGGGGAGATTGACGGATATAAGGCTGAACAAGATGAATTGCAATGGACAATAAATAAATTAAAACGACACCACAACACTGTGTAAAATGCATTAAAACGCATTTCACACTAACCGTCAGACTGTCTAAAAACTATTAACTGAGAGAATCATATTCGGGTAGGTGGTAATAAAATTTTCTAAATATGA
>JAVCKV010321468.1:0-13972 GCA_032274145.1 Herpochondria borealis
TGAACCAGGTCTGCCGGTTGGTGACTAGCTAGAGGCCTCTCTACTTGAACTTAGTAGAGAGGTAATACTAGCTAGCCTATAGTTTGGAAGTTGTTTCAGAGTCACGAAGACTGACGTCACTATCGTAGCAAGATGGTACAGTAGCTCTACAAGCCACAAAACACAAGGCGCACAACACACCATATTAACGCACATCCCTGGCGCTGTTATCGTGCTTGTAACTCTACCTTCTCTCTTATCTTTTAGTGCTCACCTTTGCCTTCGGCTCCAAATTTACATGATGAGATTCCTTCGCCTACTATGCGCCTTCCTATCGTTAGCCGTCCTCCCAAACATCTCGGCCCTATCCGCCTCCACATTCCGAGAAATAGTACCCCTCAAGGCCGCCATGTTGACTAAAAATTGGCAAGGCTTGCTCCTGGACGTTGACCAAAAAGTGGGCGTCGTGCCCGAATTGGGCAGCACCAGTGTGGGTGTCCAGCGGTTTGGGCCGGAGCTTGCTAGGCGGAAGAAATGTGCCGAGCAATTTCAAAGATGCTACGAAGCAACCTTTGCCATGGCGGCGGCGGATAAGAATGAAATGAAAGTGGCGACAGCGAAAAGATTAACAATCAATCAATTATTAATTGATGGAAACGCAAGAGGGCCAAGATGCAAAGTCTACGCTTGTTTGACCACGCCGGCAACCATTGCTGTAGTGGAAGAAGGAAATAAGAATGATTGTAGCGAGTGGTCGGTGTTAATGTTAATTGTGAATCCTACGGAACGAAATATCGGGGCAATTGTATCAGCCGAAAAGACGATGCTGAAAGAGTTGTGCACTCTCACCAAAACCAAGGACGCCAGCCTGAGAATTGTGGATCAAGTGCAAGAGACATTGGCTGGCGACTTTGAGGCGTTGGGGTTAACTGCCCTGCCAGTTGCTGAAGCTAATGTTGAATCAGATGAATCTAAGGCTACCATTTGGTATCAGTGTGACTTATAGATTCACATATGATATGCCTGTATTTCATGAGAAAAGCAACTCTAGTTATAACTGACCTCAAAAACCAAGGATTGCCGTTTCACACCAACGAGAAGAGAGATCCCAAGCGTAACGAAAGTGTGCCAAACTTGATATCAGCCTGAACGGAAGAGGGTCCTCCAAACATTGGACAATATGGCATGGCCTCTCGGCTGGTATGGTTCCCGACAGGTCCTGGATCACTAGGCGTGGGCGGACTATGAGGCAGAAACTCGCCAGATAAGTCAGGCGGTGAAGACACGCGCCTTCCTATCCCTGCTTGGTAGGATTGGCCATATTGCGAGGGTTCTCATAGATCCCCTCGTTACTGTGTAGGGATCCATTCTGGATCGATCGTGGTGGAGGCTGCGCGGTGTGAAAAGATATATATATTGGCTTTTGGTCCGAAATGATGACCAAGGAATTGTGGATGCGATCATAACGCTTTGGTTGTCTCCGAACAATCGCACTTATACAATATGCTGTAGTACTCGCTCACTCCATGTGTAGATGACAGACGGCATAATTGGAAAATTCGAAAATCTCCGCTTGTCAACAAAATCAAGTTGGTTCGTTGCTCTGCGCAATCACTTGCTCGTCGTGCCATAATCAACCCTTTGTATTGTCTCATCCATCGATTGTGGATGGCAAATATCAAGAAAGAGGCCGCTTGTTTGTGTCAGATCCCGCATCCGCCAAAGGAGGTGTCGGCAAGACGACATGTGCGGCGTCGATCAGTATGGGGTTGGCACAGCGAGGTCTCAAGACGTGTGTTGTGGACTTTGACATTGGGCTGAGAAATTTAGATATTCATCTGGGTTGTGAGCGAAGAGTTATCTTTGACTTTGTCAATGTCCTGATGGACGAATGCCAATTGCATCAAGCATTGCTTCGAGACAAGAGAGAACCGAACCTGAGCCTTCTTGCAGCCAGTCAGACTCGTGACAAGGAAAGTTTGACAGTCGAAGGAGTAGAGAAGATTCTGGAAGATCTTTGCAAGACGTTCGACTACGTTGTCTTGGACAGTCCTGCTGGTATCGAGAGTGGAGCAAGGCATGCAATGTACTTTTGTGATGATGCCATTCTCGTGGTGAACCCTGAGCTCAGTTCATGCCGTGATGCTGATAAGATGGTAGGTTTCATTGCAAGCAAATCTAGAAGAGCTGAACTAGGGCAGAAAGAGTGTCAACCGGTCCAACAATCACTCCTGATCAATCGGTACGACCCAGTCAGAGCAGAAGCGGAAGAAAGCCTCGCAATCGCTGACATTGAGGAGCTGTTGGGGTTGCCTGTTGTAGGCGTGATACCTGGTACGTGATCGCAGCTAATGAAAACATATCAAAAAGGCGTTCCGTCTCTCACAAGTTTTCTTTCCCGCCTCTACGACAGAATCGAAGGACGTATTGCCGTGCACGAATGTGGGTAGTCCAGTCATTCTCCTTGAAGAAGAGAACGTTCCTGCTGCTGGAGCTTTTCGGGATACAGTGGATAGGTTTCTTGGGGAAGAGAGGGAGCTGCGATATGTCACGCCTGAACCAGTCTCGTTCTTTCAACGTATGTTTGGCCAATAGCTAGTAGAATACACTCAAGATTATTTATTTGGCGATGTAGATGATCTTTATATGAGACGAATGCACCACTGTTCCCTACACATTGTTGCCAGCGTGGGGTGTGAACAAGACATTTCTACGGTTCCAGTCGAACCACTTCCTTTCTAAAAGGTACATTGTGTTCTATTTTAGCCACGCTCCGTTTGCATAATGTTCTCCCTCGACGAATCAACGAAAACGCCATCTCTTCAATGGAACTATAGACCCAATGACTCAATCTAATGATCGAGAGGGTGCGCACATGGACAGGACTCTTAGGATGTCACCGTCACCATTGTGTTGGCTACGCTAATAAAACTCCATCGGTTCACTTGCCGGTGGCGGCTCCACTGGACCCTGCGCAATCCAAGGGTGAGCCATGACTTCAGCCAAGGTTAGCCGGTCTCGGGGATGAAGTCGCAGCATTCGTTGAAGCAAGTCACCAGCCTCCGGCGAAGGAGTAAGATCCCAGTTCCTCAGTTGTTCCACCAATCGCCCCGTTACAATTAGCTCAAACCGTTGATCCGTCAACGAGGCCTGATCGTACGGTGGAAAGCCAGTCAGCATAATATACAAAATCACACCTGCGGCCCACATATCAATCGCAAAGCCGTCAAAGTTCTCTGCATTGTTGTACACTTCAGGGGACATGTAATTGTGTTTGCCACAAACTCCTTGTGGTTTGATGAGCCGGCGCCGGCGACCATTCAGAACGTCAACAATCTCGCCACTGTTGCTGCCAGTGTCGTAAGGGACTCGCAGACACATTCCTAGATCCATAATCAGGCAATTCTTGTCGTTAACGAGTACATTCTCCAATGACAAGTCACGATGACATACGCCCAATGATTGCAAGTGGAGCAAACCCTGAGGATAATGGAGAAGACATTGAATTAGTGAAATCATTGGCAGGTTACCTTCACCAGGTTTCTCGCTCGCTTCACTGCACTTACCCCTAGAATTTGCCGAAACCAGTATCGTGCCACAGGTTCCGGCATGCCACCTTCTCCGCCGCTTTCTTCAGCGTACTGAACCACCACTCCGAACAAATCTCCGCCCTTACAATAAGGCATGACAGAATAAAGAAAGTCTCCGTCCTGCAGAACCTCTGAGCTGCTCAAAACATACGGACTGTTTTGACCTTCTCCTAGGAGCTGCAATGCAGCGACTTCTTTGACGGGGTCTTCCAACAACCGGCCTCTCATTTGATGAACGCGACTCCACTCCACCATCTTGATAGCCACATGCTGGTTTGTAATTTCCCACACAATTGGAGCCCCCTCCGTTCCTGGCTCAACACCAGCTGCCCTCGCGGCATCATCCGCGGCTGGACCATAGTGGCGAACAAGCACCAGACAGGCCCAGACGGACCCATAAATGGCGTCTTGCAATCGTCGTTGCGGCCAATAGGCGCTGCCCACCAAATCTTCACGATGAATGACCCCCGAACACACTTGACGACCCCCCGTTCCGGGGTGCACCACCAATGCATTCACGCGTACCCCACGGGCTACGACTGGCGGAGGAAAGTCAAGGGGACGACAGGCATCACCATGACCTGCGACATCGTCGAACGTTAGTTCAGCATGAGTAGCAACTTGCATGATTGATTATTTCAGGTACAGTCTCTTCTTGTCGATTAAATGATACGGAGAATGCTGAGTCACTTTCTTTCACTTTTGGGGATGACTTTGTAAGAGATTGTTGGGAACTTGGATGGCTGGATAACAGGTAAGGTATGGAGGATACGTCGGGGATGCCCTAACCTGTTGGGCTTGCTTGTTGGCGCTTCACCAAAGCGCTGTGCAAGCACAAACTTCAGAATCCAGCATTCGCAACCAAACATGGATGTTTGAAAGAAAAGGGAAAAGAAATTAGAAATACATCAAATGAAATAGAAGTAATTCCTGTAATAAGGAAATAGCTCGCCAAACAAAGAATGGCAGGCTCGTGCTCAAATTTCTCCCTCCAGCACCGGATCCCTCTACGCCGGTACCGTAGATTTTGTAGTAGGCTTGTAAGGCAGCTCTACCTGGTACCGTATGACGTTGCTTCTTCTCTAAATGAGACTTGCGAAACGAGTCGTACATGCTTCGGTGATGCTACAGATAGATACATAGAGGTCTTGGATAAATTGTGGCAGGTGGGTGGCAACTAGCTCGAGTCAGTCGGGAAGATCAAGTTCTAGAAGTTGGATTGTTCTGCACACGCTCAGGTCTTCCTGCCAGATAGGACAGCAACATGATACAACTACGAGAACACGCGATAGCTTCGGCTGCAATCGGTTCCCATGAGTCACTCACCAACCTCTAAACTAACAGAGCAAAATCTCAAGCTACACTATGCTAACAATGACCTGAAGCAAAAATTCCAAAAAATGTTGGGTTAGATTTGAATTTGCACCAGGAAGGGGTCAGATACATGCACACCTGCTTGCTATTCCATGTAACTCAGATCTTCCGGAAGATGAAAGATGGTATGCGTATCCGCGGTGATATCAACATTTGTCTCATGGGAGATCCTGGAGTTGCTAAGAGAAGAGGATCCACCGACAGCGTTGCAATCTGCTGCACTTTATCACTGGCTGTTAGAATCTCCGAGCGTGGGTCGTTGTTTCTGAGCCAATCTGAAGACTATCAAGGGCCAGAGAATTGGCAGAATTAAGTCAAAGTGCCGCGAGTGCAGGCCTCTTGACCGATTTTGAAGTGAAACATTCCTTATAGATCTGGAATGCCTGCTTGTTCAAGAAACATTTTTTCTCTAGCCACATCCAGAATGTCAAGTGGATTTGCACCGTCTGTAATTTCAGGCATACTCGTTGGTATCTCACCAAAGTTGGACCGGACAATGTTTTCCAGCTGGACTTGCGTCCATTTAATGGCCGTCCATTCAGGTATTTTCTCTTTGTCTTCCGGACGACTTATATTGCGACAGATTCCAGGCAAGGGCGCAATTCTGCCCCAGTTGTTCAACTTGAGAAGCCGATTGGCTGTATCTTCATCTCGTACCATCACGAAGAGCAACACTTCCTTTGCTTTTACAATCGGATACAGGCTTTTCATAAACTTGATATCATCTTCCCCCACATCATTAAAATCGTCGAATACCATTATCGGCTTCTTTCGTAGAAAGGATAGGTCCATCCCTGGAATCGTCGGTATAACATCGGAAGCATCCTCGTCGCCACCGCCACCGCCGCCACCGCAAATCGAAAGTGAGATATGCATCAAGCGGTCGATCCATGAGTCCATTTCCGACGCCTTCGCGGGAGAAATTGCGGCTGCCACAGCTGCAACTAAAAGCGTTTCCCAATCAGAATTGTTTTCGTAGACCTCTTTGGGTATCCCTACGGCACTTGCCACGCCTTTCCAGTAGCATCCGGAGCTTGGCGTGTCAGAGTTGCAAAACATAATGCCCCCCGCCGAAAGCTTGAAAATAGATTTCGCGGCTGTAGACTTCCCAAGCCCACGGTCCGCATGAACCACCACCACTCCGGTCTTACCGCATGCCTGTACCATGCGAACAAGCAACTCCGAGCGGACTATGCAGGACGGCAAGTTGCCGCCCTCTGGATCACCTATCACGGCTCGCTTTCGCACTAAATGATGCAGCAGCTGGTTCTTTTGAGACTCATATTTTCCGCGTCGCAAGTCGTCGATGCTAATGTTTAGGTTCATAGTCTGCACGAGTATCAACAGTCTATGGTACTTGTAGGAGTATTCTTGTCTGGCTGCACTTGTAAATGAATTGTGCTGTTGCTGCTGCTATGGGGGTGCCCACCGTAGAAACCACGTAGACGGTATTTTAGCGGTAAAATTAATTACATTTAGAAACTACTCCGCCATGATGACGGCGATGCGAGTAAGCACCGCCCCATCCCGGCTTTGTCTTTGACACCCCTTCCAGCACGGCGCATGATGCGCAAAAAACAACAAGATGATGCCACGGCACCATTTCTTCGTCCTTCAACATCAACGCTCCGAATCCACCAACTCGAGTGGTTAGGGCCTTAGAACGTTGAATTTTTTTGAACAACTCTCGCCCCCCCTCAAGTGCATCACTAAGGAGTTGGGGGCCGAGTTGTTTAAAAAAGTTCCAAGATTTCGTCGAAAAATTCGAGATGCAAAATTTCGACGAAATCGTCATGTCGTTGAAGCAGATGGGGCACGACCCCCCATCAAAATGGGCTCTTCATGAGACCATTGTTTGCCCACGACTGGGCATTAAGAAGAAGGAAGGGTTGTCGTGCCATTCCCAGCTCGGGGAGGTCATCAAGACGCTCAAAAAAGCTCTTCGTCGGTACGAAGCGTGGCAGTGACTACACGCCAACAGTCTATGGGCCAATAGACCTCCTGAGCTCAGAACCAAACATTCTGAAGGTACGCATGGAGGTCTACGGCCGTGCCGAGAGTTTCTCGACGAGTGCGCTGGAGGGGGTGGCCAGTAAACCGTGCCGTCCCCGATATTTTTGGTTTGGTGACACCAACGACAACAGGGTTCACGTAAGACCCAGCTTGACATCGTGAGGGCGGTAATGCGACCGAAAGCTGCCCCCCGCAACTTGGCATAAAGAAGAAGGAGGGATTGTCCTGTAGAAACTGAAACTAATTAGTTTCAGTGAAAGTACTGTGCTGTCAGTACATGTAAGTTTGTGCCATGTGGTTCAACCGCATATTGTGCCGTGGCCAGATGATGACACAGAAGGACGACCGAACAATGAGAGACCAGATATATTGACAAAGAGAGAACAGCCAAACGATTAGAGGCCACATTTTGAACAACAAGACGATCGAACGATGAGAGGCCGTGACGGTGTCAACCACCAACCAAATGATTTGGAAATCTCAAACCATCATCACGGCATCCGACATGAATCAACGCTCCTTCCTCTTTCTGTGCCATGTCTCTGTCCTTCTTGCGCTCGTGGTCACCCCGGGGGTGCATGGGTTTACACTCTCTGCCCCAGAGAAGCGGAATGTTGGAGAACTTTTAAATGTGTTGGACAAGAGCGTTCGAGTCCTGTACTACTCCTAGTAGCAAGGTAATAGACATCTACGACATGCCTTCCATCATGCTGACGACTTGACTTATGACAATGTAGCACTGAATGATCGCGCAGTGCTGAAAGCACTAGTCGCAATCCTCAAGACGATGAGTAACAATAGTCGCATGGCATTCCCTCTTTCGGGCAGACGGTGTCTGTGGGTCGCCGGAAAGAGCCAAGGTTCCTTCCGACTTATTGGTATCCGGAACTCCCCACATCTCGAAAAGGAAGTGTGGTGTGCATACTTTGATCTAATGAACCGATCGAAGAGCCCGCTGTCATCGCCTGGTGCTCTTAGGTCTCTAGCATCTCTACGGTGCCTGGCCCTGAGATTAAACGACCTTGTTGGGGATGATGCTTGATAAACCATTCTGGATCTCGTGCATTCAAAAGATTCTCGTTGGTGGTTAGAGCAACTTGATCTGTCGCGGAATTCCATAAGGCAACACATTTGTTCGTTCACGGTTCTGGAGAATACTGTCATTCACGACATTGGGAATCATCTACTTGCTTGCTGAAATTCTTGCCAACGTCGACAATGACGATGAGCAATTCCGTTGAGCTTCCTAGCACAGATGCATGGCGGCAATGTTTATCAAATTGCTGCTGCGAGTTCAATGCAGACGTGTTTCGGGGCCAAAAGGTGGTAGTTGACAAAGCAAAGAGGCCCCCTAAACTCAGGGTCAACTGGCGCGGTGTTTGCATGGGCAAGCATCACATGTCGTCGTGATGGTTTCAGATCTCGGTTCATGAGCACAAAAAGTCGGCCAGCAAACATTATGATAGTTGCATGAATCAATCCATCCATCACAGCATATCTTGAGTATTGATTTTGTGGGGAGAAGCATCACGTTGGCGGCCTGCACCCTGCTTCGTCGAAGTGAGTTCGTCTCGTGACAACAACTATCGCAAATGTTGTGGGGAGATGCCTATGGCTCCTCGATTGGAGCATTGCCACTACTAATCAACGTCCGCATCACTGCCCGTACCTCCACCGCCAACACTAGCTCCTTCTCCTAGTCTACTATAGCCCAGTTTCTATCGTTGCGACGGACTAGACGTGTTTGAACGTACGGGCGGACAGACGAAAATGGTATTTTTACACGACGAAGCTAGCGAAAACTAGACCATGAGATTACTAGCCGACAATCAACTTTAAAAAAAAGTTAGGTACCACGCTAGACTCGTCTAGTGTTACTCTATCCATGTATGCCAATGGGATGGGGTGCGGGCGAAATCGACTTCTACGTAGTTTCTACGGTGGGCACCCCCATAGCTGCTTGGAGAGTCCACGACGGTCTGAAAACTTTCGATCGAGACAGCAACAGACAGCACCACTCAAAGACTCTACAGCTTCGCATCTATCGTTCGAAAAGAGAAAGAAAAGCCATTATCCGTGTTCCTCTGATTGCTATAGTCACTATCGTTCCTACTCGCGAGCATCTGCACAATGGAGAATTCGTCTGATACCGGTGTTTCTGTCGTTGGCATCGGAGCCATATGCGCTGGCGCTGCTGTTTTTGTCTTTGCTCTTACTTGGATTGCGTGTAGACGGCCTAAGCGCTTGAACTGCTGCGGGGGAACGCCCACGACGGACACTCTTGAGGTTCCTACGGTGGGTCGAAACGACGTCGACAATGTTGAGCTGGGCGGTGGCAAGACAACGGGTGCGACGCAAGATCTTGATAGTCGCGATCGTGATGCTGGAGGCCGTAATAATGTCCTGACCCCGGTCGAAACGTGGAACAAGGTGGATCTCCTATTCCCCCATCTCCATGTTAGAAGCAGACCCGTTCGTTCCTACACGAAACATTGGGACGAGAATCTTGCGATCCAGCACCAACTGCAGAACGCCTTTGATGAAAAGGTAGAAGAGTTATCTACAGACTCTCCTGATGAGTGGGAGACGTTGACTCGGACTGAGAATGCCGAAGACTTATGTGTGGCCTTGGGAATGTGTGAGAATCTTGTAAGCATTCGATTCCGGATTGTCAGAGCCATTCAGCAGGAGCTGAATTTGCCTAGTAACAAGACAAATATCTTGGATTCTATCCAGTACCGCATTGACACAATTTATATCAAGAATCGTTGGGGACGCACAGAAGACATCGATGGCAAGTTTCATTCGAACTACAGGAACAAAGTTTGGCTTACGTACCTGGGCTTCAACTGGAAGAAGGAACATTTGCTAGAGACACTGGGCCAGGCCAAAGACGCGCTCAAGACCAGCACAGCAATCACAGAGCATGGTTTCTTTGTACATGGTGCAAGTGCATCTAAATTGGAGCTGGTTTTCAAGGCCGATGGGCGTCCAGGCAAGTCGAAAACCAATGAAACACTTAGTCACGACTTTGGAGAAGGCCATTATTGTTTCCATGCAGATGCTCAACAAGCCAACATTGAGGAGGCAATGTCCTTTGCTGTCGACCGCATCTGGGTCGAGGGCAAGAAAGAGGCGGAAAAATAC
The DNA here is from genome assembly GCA_032274145.1 of Herpochondria borealis. Lineage (NCBI taxonomy): Eukaryota > Rhodophyta > Florideophyceae > Ceramiales > Ceramiaceae > Herpochondria > Herpochondria borealis. The sequence continues at coordinate 10,104 of JAVCKV010321468.1, forward strand.
GTGGAATACAAGATCCACAATCCTGCTTTAGTCATTCATCCCAGTTTTGATCACACTTTGTTCGACACGCCCGAAGCCCACAGGGTAGGCACGTCAGCAATTGGCAGCAGTGATTTAGATCTTCTGACCGACGAAGAGCGAGATAAGTTCTTAGCTGCCAGAGAGAAATGGGAAAATGAACAGGATGACGAAATCAAGAACTGGAGGGATTTTGTGAAGATTGTTTTGTGTTACCAGAGCATTCCATTGCCTCCTATGCGTCACGTTTACTATGGGTGGATGCACAGCTGCCATGCGTGTGACAAACCTACAGGAGATAGGGAACCAGTTCGGGATGAAGACTTGTGGATACAGTATTGCTTCACTGAGTTTTACATCAAGCAAAGCCTTGGAAAGAATCGAATTTTTGTTGAGTTCAACTTGAATATGGAGGACTGGCTGCCATTGATCGAGGGTGCCCTCAATACTGTAGATCCGGATGATGCTGCGAAGGCCCTCATTCTAGAGGAAACGGGGTGGACATAATGAAATCAGGGCGCCGCAATGGATCCGAAAGTAGACTTGCGCCTCGTGTCGTAGTAGATGCACTCAGGGTTTCTAGAAAAATGATAATTACAATAACAACCTCAACTGTCAAGCCAGGGACGCAGTTTCTCGGATAGTTGGCTGTCACAGGAAGCGGTTTGGCGTTTTTGCGCTTTTCCTCGCAGCCAAGCTGTTGCTATTATTCTGTCATGTGTTTCTATCCCAACTGGACAAAAACGCCCGGGAGAGTCATTGGTTCACTTTCGACGCACTGGCGGGAATGCGCATCCTCAGTCGATCTCCGAAAGCGCTTGAGACTTCCCTTCTCAGGGTCTTTTCGCTGCAGAATCATCAAGATCATTAGCCAGAAAAGACCGTACCACAGATTTGACACAAAGGCAACCGCAACGACCTCATTCACCTATAGTAACCTCTGCAAGCAGTTTCGTGCAACACATGACTAAAGGCCGCAAGAGACAGTAGAACGGCTGAGTTGTCGAAGGGAAGGCACAGAAAAGAATGTCTTCAGTTTATCATATTCGAGTATGGGTCCTTCACCTGTCCTGCAAGCTATTACAGAAAACGCATGCAAAACAGGACATGTCATTGCAATTGTTGGTAGACTAGCCTTATATTATTTCCTGTTTGGCAACCGTGGCGACTACAGGTGTCCTGACTAATCCCTAACGCGGGATGACATCCTGGGATAACCTCATGAGTGAGCTACTTTGACAGCATTTTGGAACATCTCAGAGATACATCCATCGATCGGAAAGACGTGGGAGAGCCTTGCGAAGGACACGAAGCCGTTTTCCCGTAGGGATATCGAGGTACTCTGCAATCAGTCTCAATGCAACAGATGTGCCATTTCCTTGGTTCAACAAGGATATAGCAGGGCGTTTGTCTTCTGGATCTGATTCTAAGGACACTGCACATACAACAGTCTTGAAAAAGGTGTCGTGTAACGACACCATGGCCCGAACGGTTTCCCCCCACTTCTTTGACGTATATGTGATCTTCTTTATAGGGTACACCACGATAGTTGTACGGTTGGGCGGGGAAGATGACGGACTTTGAGCCCGCAAAGACGGCGACGGTCAAGTCAAAGTCTCGCGAGAGCAAGGAGTCCTTGGTAGCAAAACGGAAGTGGCGGAACCGACATCCTCATCGTCCTCCAAGAACCCCTCTCTCAGAGGCGGTGCTGATCATGCTAGTTCCATCGGCATTATAAATCTCATCACTGGAGACGAGGAGGAGGACAATCAGCAGCCACGAAAGTTGTTTATCTGAGGGTTGCTTGTCCACCCAGCCACAATGTTGCGGAGGATGGGACACCTCGGTGTGTTGTTCTAGCTAGTAGCTAGAGCCGGGCACTTGTGTGGTTCCGACGGATGCGATGAAGTCGGCTCTTTCTGCCTAGCAATTCTGAGGAAGAAATTCCATTCTGTTGGGTTCCTTCGGCAACAAGAAGCAACAGCCGGTGCTGATGACACCCTCACCACCGGCGGACGATCGTCCTGTTCCTTTGGCAACCGGCTGATGACACCGGTGGGCAAGGGCCTTATGTCATCGTCCCGTTCCTTTGGCAACCGGCGATGCCACCGGTGGGCAAGGGCCTGACGTCATCGTCTCTGACCTCATTCCTTTGGCAAGCAACTGGCGATGACACCGGTGGGCAAGGGGCTGACGGTATCGTCTCTGACCCCGTTCCTTTGGCAACCGGCGGTGGCGATGAATATTAAACTCAGGTCGCTCACCCGATCTGATTCAAACACAATATCGTGGTTCTCGTTGAAGGGAGACGTCCAAGTCCCTTGGGAAAGTAGGGGAAATGGACTCCATGGAGGAATTGCGTCGCGAGTCAGTCTCCAGAACGTGCTATCCAAGGGGGGCAGCGCACACTTTGTTATGCTAGCTCAGTGATGCTGCTATCGTTATTCGGCAACAAACCCCCGTCAAGAAAGAATCCGTCAAACGCACTCCATAGATCCACGACGGGTTGCTTCGGCAAAATGCCATGAGGATCTAGTGCCGGATCCAAATCAACAAACGTGTAGGGCCCGACTCCTGCTAGGCCTGCTGACCTTGCCCACACAAACTTGTGACGCAAGGACTCTGCATCGTCGAACCAATACTGATAGATGGTAGAATTATCGTCTCCGACCTCATTGAAATATGGGGCGACCATGTTATAGTCTCGTCGCAGAGTCGTAGTAGTAGTCGCATTATTCAACAAATGCGCTTGGATTTTCAGAAAGGGTATTTGTTGTCCAGCAGCGTCACTGCAGGGAACGCCTCGAAACGGAACACGCTTGATGGGACAATACCGGTCCTCCAACTGCGTCGTACCGACAAGACACGGATAGCGATATCCATACCATGGTACTCCCAAAATTAACTTGCTATCAGGAATTCCGAGACTGAAATATCGATTCATTCCGTGAATCATGCCATAGTAGGGTCCATTGGCTCCTGCGATGCACGCCGCATCAAAGATTTGTGACTGCGTGTCATAGTCCATGACATATAGCAGGTCACTTACATCTGATAGTTGTTTGATGGGATAGTTCCGGCCATCGATACCATCAGGCGACCATGCAACACATACAGAGACTTGATAGCTCGGGTTGACTTGAGCAAAACGTTCCTTTGTTTCCCTGACAAGAGCGACGTAGGTCTGAGCCAAGGGAGCGTCTGCACTTTCAATGGGATCTTCATAGTCAAACGTGACCCCATCAAAGTATCGCGCCTGTATCATACTGAGAGTTGAATCGATCCATTCGGAACGCGCCGTGCTGTTGTTGACGAAGGCGTTCAGGTCGTAGCCCGCCGTGCTAGCAACGAGTCTTGTCCCGTGTCTGTGTGCTTCGCAGAGCAGATCATCAGAGGCCCATGCAATCGTGCTAATGTATGTCCAGTTAAAAATCTCTAAACTACCAAATGTTGGGGATGAAAACCCAAAGAGCTCACCGCCAGGGCGCACGGGAGGGCCACTGATTGGTTTACACAGGTCAAGCGACTGGCAGGGACAACCATTTGACCGTATTTGAAGCCCGTTATCACTCTTTTCTTCATACTTGTGTCTAAGACGCTGTGGTCGACGCTGAGCCGCGCCAATCAAAGGCAAGGTTGATACGATCAAGACATGTAATGATTGGATCTTCATGGTCGATTTTGGTTTTTGTTCCAGACGTGACAGTGGCGTTTTTGGATACAGTCAGTAAACAGTGCATACTGTATAGACCTACTGTAGAGTAGAGTTGTTAGACTTCCATACGCTAACCCATCATAAGGCCGTAAATTACCGGGGGCCGAACACGCAATAGATTTGTGTGTTCGAATTT
>JAVCKV010321579.1:0-13969 GCA_032274145.1 Herpochondria borealis
TGTCTTAAATCTATATTTGGTTACGCCTACTCGCACCAGGCATAGCACCGCTTAGGACTACGCGGAGTGTTGACGCAATACCGACTGGTTGTGGAAACACTCCGGTAAAGATTCATCAACCGGGATTTTCACCAATCAACCCTAACTGCAATGCTCGAAATACAGCTTCCCCACGACCACTAACTGACAGCTTCCTGTAGATACTTTTCATGTGAACCGGCACGGTGTTGACTGATCGTCCGGTTATCGCGGCGATTTCCGGCCCGGTGAATCCCTTCGCTATGTAATTTAGAATATCTATTTCTGCCGGAGTTAGTTTTGTTTTTCCGGACTTTTTTACTTTCGAATCTGGAAGAGACGACGTGTTTACCCGGTTCGCATTTCCGTTCAGGGTATTTTCAGGTCGACTAAATGTAGGCAACAGGGGCGACCTGCCCTGCAACGCCCTCTTGATCCCTGCGACGATATTTTTTACGTCGTCAGCTTTATTAAGATATTCCGAAACACCAGATTGAATTGCAGGGTTCGGTTTTTTTTTGTTATCCGGTTTCCATAGAACAATCGTTTTGACATACGGAGCGAGTTTACAGAGTTCTGTAACAATAGATTCCCCACGACCGTCAGGTAGTTCAAGTTCAATCAACACCAGGGCCGGAAGTCCATATTCGAGTAGCTCACGTGCCTCACCAACAGAGCCGGCTTCACCCCAAACTGCCAGTTCCGCATCAGCACGAATGACTGCACAGATACGGCTTCGAGCTTTTTTATTATTGTCGACAACCAATACGTCATATTGGGCACGGGAGTCACCTACTGCTTTAGTCAAACACATAACTCACAACATTTCCGGATTACGCGGGAACCTTAGGTGGTTTTATATGTGTTGTCGCACCTCAATCAGGTCATTAGAAATCTCTGGTTGGTAATTTTGGCGATTCAGTCGTTATAGTTGTTTTATCGTCTATTGAATAGCAACAATACAATTGCCGGCCTGCGAACAACTATGCACGGAGTCAGGATTACACCTGCCACAACACACGATTTCTTGCAGATTTCCCAACTGGGCTGCCTGGTTCGCAAACTCTTCCAAACAATCGCAACTCGTGCGAACCAATCGAAGACCCTACGGCATTTCCACCTTCGGATTGCCAACTTGCGAGCACCAAAAAAAACGTGTCGAAACGCTTACTAACACGTTCAAATCTTCGCCCACTCATTTTCATGGATAATTGAGGCTTGTGTACCAGGCGAATATTCAGTAGTAACCTTCATCTGCCATTGCATTCTTAAGGGATGCTGCGTTTCCGATTATATATCCAGCAATATCGTCTACTGCCGACTGCCAGTGCTCGTCTCTTGTTCGTGTCTGGCCATCCTGGCTAATAAGCGCATCCCCCCATCTCGATGACTCTGCTACCACGGCGTTACGAATGTACTCATTAAGTACTGACCAACGTTCAGCAGCAACGCTATCAGACAATGGTCCGCCAGAAGCTGTCAAGGCATCGACCCGATGCTTTAACATTGCCATGAAAGTGTCATTGACCCGAACTGCGTGCCAGATTCTTAAGATAACCGGATCATTTTGGGTCGCAGATTCCCCTTCGCGAAACTCAGGATGAACTCTGGCCTGACCTGTTTCGTTGCTTACTTTCCGTTGGGTTTTCCAAGACCACTCTCCATCCCAAGCGTAGTATTGGAAAGGTGTAGCACTCCGCTCGGAACTATCGTTACGATTTCCTCCGTAATAATTATTCTCCGGCCAGTCGCTAACTGACGTATACCAATTGACTATTATATAATCGATGAATTTCTCTATATCAAGATACTCGGTTAACAGCTCGTAGTTCAAAGGTTCGGTAAGGTTGCGATTAATCAAATCATCAACGAGCTTTTTGTATCTCACATTGTCTCCTACACCGTCACTTGAGTGTTTGATATAGAAATACTCTTCGTTGCTTCCCCCCAAATACTCTGCGGCAAAATTATCATCCGGTCTCTCCGCAACATTGTAAAGCCCCCAATAGAGACCATTTATATAGAGATGAGAAAATGTACCGTGACTACCAACACCGGATACAGCAATCTGTGTATCTCTATAAAACTGATCTACTGTGAATGCGGTGTTATCAGGGTTCCAGTTTCTGGTCCAGGCCCGATTATTCCCACCACGTAGTATGAGTTTATCGAACTTGTCAGTGGCTGTCCCCCCATTAACTGGCGATCGTTGTAGTAAATCTGAATCTAAGCTTCCATACCCATAGTCTGATCTAAAATTCATTCTAATCGATCGCTTCAATCGCTTATGCGAATGCGATTCAGCACCCGCATTTACTTGGTGGTTCGCACCATCATCGTCTGCGTACAATACTTCCATAGAAACGGGCACTTCGATATCTTCCTGGTCGTAGAATCCAGAATCACCAAAGATATTTTCTGAATCAAGTGCAAGGGAAACCGTGGGAATTTCAAGTAGACCTTGTACTAAGTCATCTCTATAGTCCGGGTCTTGAGTTACATTCGGGTCCATTTGATAATCATGGCCAGCCGTCACATTGCCTGAACCAAGATCATATTGATTATTAGGATAGCCCGTTATATTGAATGGCTGGTTAACTACATCATCAATAAAAATGTAACTGTGCGTCATTGAGACGGGGCTTAAAAATCCATTTTTAGTTGAATATGCCCGTACTATTGTGGTGGTGTTAATTGATATGGGGCTTGAATACAAGTTCCGGGAAAATTCTACCGGCTCACTGCCATCGAGGGTATACCATATCGAGGCATTGCTTTCTGCAGTGACTAGCTCAAGCTCAAACGGTACGTCATAGAAGCCTCGTTTTACACTAAACTCCAATCCTAGAATACCTTCATAGCCCGTATCTGGGTTGACCGTATTCGGCGTCGTGGACTCAAGATACTGGTATTCACCCGAAGCATCAATTCCAAAGCTAATATCCGGATACTGACCGGGATACTCCTGAGCGATTTCGTCGATTATAGTACGACCATCCACATCAACAATGGCAAGGTATTCACCGCTCGCCCCCAACTTGAAGTTAGTATGATAGGGCTTATCAGCTGAACGATCTTGCCCTGAGGCAAATACAACAATGTACTCTCCTGAATCCAGAGCGCTATCTGGAAACGCCCATTGTGTCAATTCAGAATTGTCATCGGTTAGGTAAATTCCACCCAAATTCACCACGCTGTCGCCGAAATTATATATTTCTATCCAATCGCTTTTTTCCCCATCTTCATCTTCAAGATCATTTTTGTTGCTGGCGAGAAACTCGTTAATCCTGAGAGTCGGCATGGATTCGGGGATTGGTGTCGTGCTATCCACCACATCGAAATATCCGTATTCACTCCAATCACCAAATGCTGACAGATATTCGGCCCTCACTCTCCAAAAAGCATTCTCTTGTGGTGCCAAGCCATCCACAATGGCCGTGCAGACCCCGCTAAAACAGATATTTTCGGGTACGTAAGTGCTGGAGAAACTCCACATTCCTATCAAACTATCGTAGCGCTCTACCTGGTATTGACTAACTACCCCAGCGTCACTCACTTCACTAAATTTAACAGTGATTGGCATATCAGCTTCCACAATCGTACCCCCTGTCGGGAATTGTGGCACCGGAGTTAATGTCGTACTTCTTACTTCGATATACAAAGTCGGAGCATTACCCGAGTCGCCCTCGTAGGATTCCGCTATTCGCCTACCATTTCCAGTGATAACGAATACGATAGCATTACCGCTAACCCAATCATCTCGTTCCACCACCTCCTGAATAAGCGACTCAAGTCCCGGTGTCTGCTGTGCATCAGCGCGTTCTCCAATGACACTCCAGCTCATCGGAGCCCAATCAACTGGTAAACCAGTCTGACGCGAAGAAATATCACCGGGTACATTGATAAACGGCCTCGCGTTAGCTGCTGCTTCTACGGATATCTGAAGATCAGTTGCCCCTGAACTAGTTTCATCTGTAGTAAACTGTATAGTTGCTTTATGAATAACAACTCCTTGAGGCAAGTCTATATCAGTAAACCGAAGGCCAATAGTTTGAGTGTCGCTGTCTTCTGTCAATTCAAGGTCAGAACTATCTAAATATATACTAAGATCAGCGCGCTCTTCAGCATCATCGTTACCAGATTCCAAACCATAGCTAGCAACCTTTATCGATGGTGCATTGGGATCAATAGCTGTGATCTGCACCTGAGCAACACTGCGCTTTCCGCCTCCGTCTATCACCGTTACTTTCGCTGTGTATTCACCGGCTTGCCGGTAGCTGTGGCTTTGGATGGGGCCACCATCTACCAGCGTGGTTCCATCACCGTAATCCCAGTCATATCGCTCGACACCACCATCATCCGTCGACTCACCTGCATCAAAATCCACATCTAATATGATGTCACCTATCGCCGGACTAGCTGTACTTAGCACAGCCTGCGGTGCCTGATTGCCATCTGTCGTGTATTCTATATGCAGGCTTGGCGCCCCACTGGCTCCTCCTTCGTATGACTCTGCCGTACGCTCTCCGCTACCCGTGACTATGAATGCCATCGACTGGCCGCTGTTCCAGGTTCCTCGATCCACTATCAATTGAACAACGCCAGACAAGTCCGGCGTGCGTTGAGCAAGCCCTCTTTCACCTACCCCCGTCCACGGCGTCGGGCTCCACGCTACTGATGTACCTACACTGTTGCGTGTTGAAATATCTAAATCGCTGTCCTTAAACGTTGCCGCGTTCGATGCCGCCTCTGCCGTTATCGACAGTTGTGCACTGCCACTACTAACCTCATCAACTTCAAACTGTATATACGCTTTCTCAATCACCGCTCCTAACGGTACTTCTATCCCGCTAAATCGCAGACCCACCGTCTGCACCCCTCCATCTTCCGTTAGTTCTAGATCGCTACTGTCCAGGTACATACTTCCTGTGCTGCGCTCTTCTGCATCATCGCTGCCACTACTTATCAGTGACACAACACTCACTGGCGCTTGCTCCAGTCGCAAAGCCGAAAAACTCTGGCGGAACGTCATGGTCTCCTGCGGCATAGCAGGATTGGGATATACGCAAATGTTTTCCTCTCCAAATGTACTTGCAAAACCACCATCGCGATAGTGTTGGATCGGATCAAGGTTCATCACCACAGATGGATCAACACACATCGCCATAACTTCACTACCCGATACACCCCCGACTGCTTTCCAGGCTTCTGTTTCGCCAGACAGGGGGGCTACGATTACACCTTCTGCATCCTTGATCAACACCGCCTGATTGTGATGTGTTGAGTCGAAGTCGCCAAATCCTGGTAAAAAAAAAGCACCATTTGCCGTATTATCGACCTGCAAGTTTATACGCCAATCATTCACGGAGATATTATCGCCATGCTCTTCACTTATCGTTACTATCGTTCCCGCTGGCACTTGCATGAGACGATCATCATCGGCAAAGGTTAAGCTCGCTGCAAGTCGCAGTTGTCCGTCTGATCCCAGGTTATCGTAAAATTCCAGTGTCATTCCACGCAAATCAAGCTTATCCTCCATTACGATAAATTCGAACCAGTTTCCGCCGTTACCAACAACGCCACCTGACGACAACTCACGATCAGCGGCTACTGCGTTATATTCGTTCAGAACGAGGGGTGGAGTTCTATTCACTGCGGGAAGAACGATAAGTCTGACGTTCCGCGATACCACATTGTTGTCTTCATCTGTTACAAAAATCGTTGAATCAAAAGTGCCTGATACTGTCGCTACACCAGTAATAAGGCCATCTAGATCCATATCGATACCGGGTAGCACTGGATCCAGGGTATATTCAAGTGAATCGTTATCGGGATCAAATGCATCAACTTGAAGGGAAACTACTTCGCCGATGTTGAACATTCTATCAGCAAAAAAACGTAAGATCGGCGCATAGCCATCACCTGCACTCGAGTTCTTAGCGCCCGGTGTTGGCACCGACAGATAAGTTGGCGCTAAGCCAATGCTGTCGGTGGGGCGACCAAAGGCACCATCGACAAATTGATCGGGTATGACGTCATACTCGTCAACTAAAAATCCATCCGGGTTCGTCAATTTCAGACTATCCCCTTTGGTGGACAGTTTGAAATTGGTTTGCAAAGGTGTTGTGTCTGATCGATCCTGATCGTTAGCTGCCAAAACCAGATATCCAAGCGCAGGTATTGTCACACTTGGAAAAACCCACGATGAAGCATCATCCGATACGCTCCATCCAGAGAGATCTACCGAATCATCAGAACTATTATAGAGTTCAACCCAGTCTGGATATTCTAAATCCGCGTCGCCATCAAGCTGTACTCCCCACACCGTGTCGTTGGACGCCATAACTTCATTAATGGTTATTGCCCTTGGCCGAGTGGCGGGTTCGTCGACCAGCAAAGAAAATGTATGATTCAAGCTCGAATCGCCACTTCCACTTCCGGACTGATTCCATGTGGTTACTGACCAGGTATTCGTACCCTCCCGAAGTAACGACACCGGAATAGCCGGTGGGTTCGGACCATTGTATGGGCTTTGACTACAACCAGAATCACTCTCACACATATTTGTGCCAGCCAGGTTTGGGATATCTACATAAAATTCCTCGTAGCCTCCGTATGGTATGCCCACGTTGTGTGGAATATTCTCACCCTTCTGATAGGTTAGATAGGAAGGATCCAGATTACCGCGAATCGAGCGATAAACTTCAACACCGTTCAAGTACATTACAGCGGTGTCGTCATACTGTAAGGAAACCAGCATACTGATAACACTGGACGGTTCAACACCGATTTCCTCCAGTGAAAAATCCTTGCGGAAGTGATTGGCCACATTCCCTCCGGGAAATTGACGCCAACGCAGTTCGACTTCCTCCCAACTCTGGTCATCCACTGCGAGACTCGCAGCGCTCGCTGATTCAAGATCGTCTCCAGCGACACTTCGACGATACTTCCATATTTTCGAATTCGGGAGAATACCATTGTCGATACCCCAAACCTCAAGCGTTACCTCGTCTGCCACCGTCGTCGCACTGAACATCACGGTGGCAAAAAATGTAATGAACAGCGATACCACAAGCCATCTGCTAATTTTATACATACCTGTTGATAATACCCACACCAGTATTTTGTTCATGAATCCCTCGCAATTCTAATGATCAGGCGCTTAGCGCATCTTACAACTGACCCCACCATACGGCATATAAATGCTGCTTCTTTGTTCAAACTACTATTTATAATTTCTAGCTCTCAGTTAAGACTGTCCCCTATCTTTCTTCAGCTACCCTTTTGAGGTTTAAGGAACAAGAAACTTGAGCCGTTCGCACCGAAAATAATTCGGTGCAACTCAGCCTGATAAAACTTCGACCGCCTTGGCCTATACGGTTACTGAGTTCGACGCTCATCGGCAATCAAAAAGGCAGCATAGCCTGCCACACGCCGAGCTCGACCAGGCGAGATATGAATAAATATTTTTTCTGATAGTAAATAGACGAACTGTCAGTCTAAATCAGCGTTCCGATGTTTCTTTAAAACTACACACATAAACACCACCTTCTAACTCACCTGTCGCCTCGTGATTTAGAAGAGTCAGGTTACACACAGATCGGAATCACTAATTGTGGCGAAAAACCTCTGCGCTATAAGACTGTCTCCCAACTCGTTGGGATGAATGAGATCAGAGCTCATGTATTCAGGGACAAAACCAGACCACACGTCCACCAATTGAACTGCCGAACTGGAAAGCTGCGCAACATAGTTTTCGATTTCGATTCCTAAACGACGAACATCTTCTTGCTGCTCTCGATACCACGGAATCAGATTTGCCACTAGAATTTTAGTAGAAGCGTTATGCCCGCGAATAATCGCAATGATTTGATCAATCTCGGCTACTGTTTCAGCCGTATTCTGACCGAGACTGGCGTCATTCGAACCCAGATGGATCAGTACCACATCGGGATTAAAGAGATTCATACTGCTTGTGATCCCCTGATTGTCACCTGCGCGATCTTCATATCCAAAAATAAAGTGATCAGCCCTGTGTCCAAAGTAGCCTTCATGTGGTGATACGAACGCATTGTGGTTATAGTTAGAGGACTGAGAGCCAACATATTCATATCTGCAATCACTTTCATCCAGCAACATAGAAAGTGGTTTTCTATACGATGCGGCACTACCGTTTTCAGCACCATGAGTTATTGAATCACCGACTGCCATAAACTTAAGTTTAAGACTTGCAACCTCTTCGTCCGGCAACGGAATATCATCATCACTTGTATATTCTACGTACAATGTAGCCGCCCCTGAGCTATCACCATCATACGACTCCGCGGTTCTCTCTCCCGAACCCGTTATGATAAACGCCATCGCCCGGCCGCTTGCCCAGCTACCGCCTTGCACTATCTCTTCAACTATGTCCGATATATCAGCACTCTGTTGCTTTCCTGACTGCTCTCCTACCACATTCCATGCTGATGGCTCCCAATCCACTGAAGCGGCTGTCAACGCCCGCGATGTCAGGTTCTCGTCAGCATTCGTGAATGCTTCTGCATTGCCCGTCGCTTGACCTCTTATTCTAAGATCGGTGGCACCACCACTTGTCTCATCTGTCTTGAACTGGATATATGCCCTCTGTACCTCTGCCCCTCGCGGCACCTCTATCCCTGTAAACCTTAACCCCACTGTTTGAACACCATCGTCCTCTGTCAACTCAAGATCACTACTGTCCAGGTACATACTTCCATCACTACGCTCTTCTGCATCGTCTGCTCCGCTCGCTATCAGGTACATAACACTTTCCACTACTGGCGCATTCGGATCCCTTATTGCAAAATCAGCACTTGGAGAGTCAGAGGCTGTTGAGGTGTTTCCATCTGTATCGGAAGCAATCAAATCAACGCGATAGCTACCCGGCGCGCTCAGGTCAACATTTCGAATAGACCACGAAGTAGCATCACTATTGTCGTTTAGATCTGCCTCAACATAGTTAGAAGTAGTAACCCACGAACCCCCATTCCAAAAGAGTGTCGGGGTAGCACTGATCTGTTGAATACGTACTTGTACACTGTTCACCCCGGAGCCACTGCCACCAGACAGCCCGATAACATCAATGATGCCCGGTGAGATGTCATTGCCGGATGGAGAAATCAAACTAGCGAAAGGAATACTTGTTGTAGCAGGAACATTGTCTGCATTTATATTTACAATTGCTGCTTCACTTGGGGTACCGGCAGAGTCCAATGCAAACAACATGTAGTTCCCCGGAATAACCAATCCGGAATCGTTCGGTATCTGAGCAATGTAGTTGTACCCACCCGTGTCTAAAAAGGTCAGTGGAATCCGCCTTTGCGAGTTATTCACAGAATGAGTTACCGCCGACATCCTTATCAACACCAGTGAAGATATTTCGCTATCTAGGGTAATTGAAATCTGTTCACCGTAAGCTCCCGTATCTGGCGCTGAGTTAATTATCGGGCGACTGAGCGTATTACCGTTATTATCTATGAGGTACGGCGGAGTGAATATCTCAACGTCTTGATGATTTTCATCACAATCGTCGCCACAGAGTCCGCCCCCACCAGCCAGAATACGACCGTCAGGGAGAAGAATTGCTACGCTATGGTAGTTACGCGGTACTTCCATCGGTGCCAGTGGTCGAAAGGTTTCTGTCAATGGATTCCATAGCTCAGGGATCATCACAGAGTCTATATCTGAGAATGGAACCGGGTAAGGAATACCACCTATAACGATGACTTCTCCGTTGGGCAGGACTACACTATTATGGTAAGCACGCTCGTACGCCATATCAGCAACTCGACGGGCTTCAACGTCTCCCTGATCAATTTCGATAACATAGGCCCTGTCTGTTGCGTCGGCATCCTCATAATCCTTGGCACCACCCACCGTAAGAATCTTCCCTACATCGTACATGACAGCATTACCATTCATTGCATCGCCATCATCTGATCGAGTGCCCAGGGTGGTGATTGAACCACCATCTGACACATCCAGCAGGTGCATTTCCCGGCTCGGCCCGGCATGCAACACTTTTCCTCCAGAGAGAGTAAACAGCCACATATGGTTATCGCCTCTGAACACACCATTGGCATCATTTGTTTTTAGTGGGTCTGCAGGTATTCCAGGTAGAACAGTCCAACCGGTAGTTGGTGACCACACTTCTGCTGTCTTGTCAGGGCAACCTTCCTGGTCCGCTCTGCAGCCATAATCACCTGGCCATGAGCCCCCCAGGGTTAGCACCCTTCCGTCATCTAGTATGGCGTTCGAGTTGTATGCCCGGGGAATATTCATCTGTGCATTGACACTCCACGTGTTTGTAGAAGAATCAAAAATGCTGGTTTTCGCGCGCGTAGTGCCACCATTAACCAGGATACGACCATCTGGCAGCACGTTTGCTCCCGGGCAAAACATGTCATGTTCTGTGTTACTAACCAGAGTTAGTTCGCTTTGGCGGTTTGTTGGATCAATTATCTCCGTAAACGTTTGCCCATAAATTCCGGTGTCTGGCTTATAAGTCGTCTTATTGTGGGCGGACCATATCAGTACACGTCCGTCACTCAGATTAGCTGCCGCTACAGCAATGGACTTTGTTTGAAATGGGGGGTCCCAGAAACCAGCACCGCTGCTTGTGAAATTATTAGCAATTGCAAAGTTTAAAGGCAGCCAGCAAAGCAAAGTTAAAATTGCTCCCAGCAGCTTATATCTCCCTGACATCTAAACGCTCCTTTACTTTTCTCTAATTTGAACTTCAGTTCTTTAGACTTGCATTCTGACGGTGAACTCTAGTAGCTATTGCGATTTTTTGTATGACAATTTTACATTTGCGCTGGCTACTGAAAAATCCCAAAGAAAACGATTAAGTCTAAATTGACTGCTATTTTTTCCATCTACAAAGGCTCTAAATTCAGGATTGAAGGACAACTGGGGGAACGCGAAAAAACACCACACACGACGCACCCTGTACTCAGAACAACGCTTCCGTCGCCGATCATCCAGGTATGTTCTAACAACCCGGTTTCCAACATATCGGCCGCGTTTTTATTGCTCAAACCGGTGTTGTAAAACAGCATTCTAAACCCTGTACAATCTGCAACCAACGATTCTGCTCTATTCTCAGTCTTTGCAGAGTCCTCAGCAGTTGTGTATCGATTGAACTATATTTTTCAATGGTTGCTTCACAGACGAGTGAGTTATGTACGCATCGAAGGCCTCGACAAGCCAACCCTATTAGCTCTGATCGAATTCAGACCACATACGCCACACACTGCCTTAAGGCTTTTTCATTCAGTAGCGCATAGCCTTTGAATTTCTCTTCCTGAGACCGCCCGTAAAATCATATACATTGTTTGCTATTCTCGCGACGTTAGGATTAAGCCCACCACGAACCAACAGAGTTTAGCCAATCGCACAACACTGACAACAGGCAAATAATCCAACCCAAATCACTAATGCCAATTTCTAAATCACCAGACAACATATAAACCCTGACCTGCAATTTAGTCTGCTTGACCACCCGGAACTTACGAACTGGAACGACAGAGGGATTAAAGAAGATAAACAGAATTTTTCACCCATCACCTGCGCACGAGGATTATACGTTGCTTACAGGTTCCGACCAGAACACTGGATTACGCTTTGCACTAACTCTGTATCTCGATGCAACGGAATCGTGGGTACTACTTAAACTGAAAATGAGACGTGCCAGCATTTTGGGCTATATTGACGTCCCGAATCCTTAGAAGATAGATTTTCTATTTAGCTGACTGCCTAAGTTGCATGAACCTGAGCAGGCTTCATTATCGATTATGGAGCTGCGTGAATTTACACAAGCCAAACAATAAATCGTTCGAATAAATTTGCCGCATTACTACGACATAGGAATCAGGTAAGTTTCAACCAGCGTCAATGCAGGAAGCATTCAGCTGTGATTGGCTTTTCTATCTTACCAATCGAACTTTTACAGCCCTTGTCTATTTTTAGCTTTACCGGATTTAGACACTTCGCAGGCCAGACTTTGTGATACTCACAATCCTACTCTTAATGGCTGCTACGCTTGTAATTTTCCCTGCCCTAACGACAACATCAACGTACCTTTCCGTCGCCTAAAGACAAACGGTTTTACAGGTCCTCTATTGGTAACTTAAAAAATAGTATTACTTATAGGACATCCAGAAATAGACGGGCTGCTTTTGAAGAAGCAGCCCGCCTTCATAAAGACGACTCCCCCGGATTCTTATCCGGGGTTCGTAGCCCGTTTAAATGTCACCCTGTATTCTTGTGATTAACGGTCGCGTCTATGTTGGCCGAACACACTGGCAACCGGGTCAACAACGATCTGCCGGCAGCGTCTGGCCAGACCCAACAGGGCTAGTATCATCAGCGCTGGCAACAACGGATCCACCGCACGGCTCTCACCTACAAAAACACACCCACCGCCTTGTAAGCCCGTTACCAGACCTTTGGCTGGAAGCACGTTCGGGTTGCCGTTGCCAGCACCGCCTTGTTGGTAGTCAGGTACACCGTTACCATCTTCATCAGGAATTCCTGACACATTCACCAGTCCATCCGCTTGTCCGTCACCATTCGCGTCTGTTCCGCCCGACTCCTGCAGATCGCTTAGCCCGTCATTGTCTGAATCAGTGTCCTGGAAGTCCGGGTTTCCGTCACCATCGGTATCTCCTGTTGGGTAAGGCACCGCCTGTACGCCATCGTCGATACCGTTATAGTCGTCGTCAAGGAATCCATCTACCAGACCATTACCATCAACATCGGTCCCTCCAGCCTCGACCAGATCCGGGATGCCATCGGCGTCGGCATCAATTTCGATCGCATCGATTGCTCCATCTCCGTCAACGTCTTTCGGTGCAACCGGACTTGCCTGCATGTTGTCGTCAGCACCGTCATCGTTGTTGTCAGTAAAACCATCGATGTAGCCATCGTTGTTGGTGTCACTGCCCACCCCGAACGATTCCACCGCATCAGGCACGCCATCGTTGTCGCTGTCGCCGTCACGGAAATCAGCCAGCGTGTCACCGTCTGTATTTCTCGGGGTACCACCGGCACCGTCCGCCAGACCAGTCTCACTCGACACTGCTGCAACAGAACGACTACGGTCATCAGACGCAACGATGGACGAGTCGATAATGCCATCCATGTTACTGTCTGGATGATCAGACTCCAGCGTATCAAATAATCCATCGTTGTCTGAATCAAGATCAGCATAGTCTGCCAACTGATCACCATCGATATTTGACAGGGTATAGTTTTCCACCCCTGAATCAGCAGTCTCTTCAACAGTGTCTGCCATGCCGTTTGCACCGACACTGAAAGACTGATCAATCACGCCATTCAAATCTGTATCCAGTTGATTAACTTCTGCCAATCCGATGCGTGCTTCGATGAGGTCAAATATGCCATCGTTGTCACCATCCAGATCACGGAAGTTAGCCACCCCATCCTGGTCACGATCGTCCATCCCTTCGACCGCATCACTGATACCGTCATTGTCTGCGTCTATATCAAGGTAATCAAATACACCGTCGCCGTCGCGGTCAGCAGGGATTTCCCCTTCAAACTCACCTTCTACCGAATCAGGGATACCGTCATCATCAGAGTCTTGATCAAGCGCATCAATGACACCATCACCATCGGTGTCACCCGCGCCTTCCAACTGGTTACTCAATCCGTCATTGTCATAATCCGAGTCCGCATCCAGGTAGTCTGGTATGCCGTTACCATCTGAATCACTGCTGCCCTCATCGACATCCGGTATTCCATCGTTATCGCTATCTGTATCCAGATAATCAGGAGTCAGGTCACCATCTGTATCCGCTACACCTTCATCAACGTCATCGATACCGTCGCCGTCTGAGTCAGTATCAAGATAGCCTGGTATCAGGTCACCGTCTGTATCTGCCAAACCTTCATCACTATCATTAAT
>JAVCKV010321690.1:0-13968 GCA_032274145.1 Herpochondria borealis
GTAGTTCTGCACTACTACCTGGCGGAGATCATGAGGAGAGTGCGTCTCCCAGCTCAGCCATTACGACAGTGTATAGTAGTAATAGTTAGTACTAGTCGTCATCTTCTCCGCAGTCTTGGTATGACTGCTGTATCCATATGAATGAATCAATCAATCAAATCCTGTACTGTATTGCGAGCCCTGAAACCAATTCTTGGCGATTCACAGTTCAGGAAATAATCACGGTATACTCAGTAAGCACAATCTACTGGCGGCATGACTAGCAGATGTATAACAGCAACTAGCTCGGCCTACCTCTATTGTGGGAAGCTGTTATCTTGTTGTCATACTGTTTGTTGGCTTTCGTTGATTTCTTATTTTAGACTACTCTACTCTAGTAAAGCTAATAGAGAGTCGGCATACTGTACTGTAGTCTTCGTGCTATCCTACGCGCGACGTTCTTTTACGCTGTGCCGCCGCGTTACGACTCTTCCTTTTGGAGCGTGATGGTATCATAGACGCGATGCCCGTACGTACGTGTACCCTGTTTCCGCATAAATCATGATGATTCTTGGTTCTGTTCGCATTGGTGCATATAGGAAGCAAAACAGTAGGATTGACCATCAAGTTGGGATTTCGGACACAGGATCATTCCAATCATATGGAAGGGGGTGTTCATAAGTTGAAGCACCCGACAAATGAACATATTCGAGACTGGATTATTCTAAATAGATCTCCTTAATTGTATTATAGTCTATTGTATATAGGCATTAATATATTGTTATTGAACAATCACGATTGCCGTTCGTTTTACAGAACAAGCAGACAGAGATGTCTCTCATCAGATAAAAGCTTCAAACGAACATAATATATAGTAATAGATGGTGTTCTGAAAGACAGGTTGAAGTTTGAGATTGCCGTCCTCCTTTTATCTTGGTTTGTTCACCTTCGAATGTTGCACCCCTCCTTCCACACTTCTTGTTGGATGGTTGTTGGTTGGTGAAAAATGTCGTGCCACGCTTAAAGAGAGCCACATTTTTGTTCCACATGCTCCTGGTGAAAGAAATGATCGAGCAATCATCATTACTGTTGATTCTTGCTGCTGTACTGCTGTTGACAGTGACAACCGCGCAAGCTCAAACGGGGGGAGCTTGTACCTTGTGTTTTGATGGGGAGACAATAACAAAGCCAGATGTTGTCCTTGATCTGACTGACCCCATATCAATCAAGACGTGCCAAGATTTGGCTGATCTTCTACTCTTTATCGCGGATGATGATGAACTTTGTACGGCAGCTCGCTCTCTCAGCACATTATGCGGGTGCCCCAACCTCCAGGTTACGAATGCTTGTTCGATTTGCGAATCCAACATGGGAAGACCGCTACAACTACTGGATGGATTTGTCGACTTGGGAGATATCGATTTGTTTGGATTAACTCCTACATGCGCTTTGGTGGAATCAGGGATCAATGTGTTCCACCAAGATGATGAGGCCTGTTTGGCTCTTCCATTTGACGACCTACAGCGGTACTGTGGGTGTCAATCGAATGAGATGGAGGGAGACAACTCTACATCAAGCAACACATGCACTCTCTGTCCAGGAGGCGAAATCATTCCTGATTTGCCGCTATACGATGTGAATACCTTGACACTGAACTCAGTCCCAGCACCGAATGGGTACGAGAACAGAATACTATGTCAAGAAGCCAAGCTCCTTGTACTGGAGGAGGAGGCAGGATCGGCTCTGTGTAATGACATTCAGAGAGGAAGCACCATTTGTGGCTGCCCAGTGCCCGAAAACGGTTGTCGCCTCTGTCCTGACGATAGCACAATGGGCAAGGTGACTGGGGTTGTCGACTCATCGCTGCTTGGAATCCCACTGATCTGCATTACTGCTCTACATCAGTACTACCGATTCGATCGCGACAGTCCAGAATGTCAATCCCTCGACAGAAGCTACCACGAGGAGCAATGCGGTGGGTGCCAGCTTAAAGAAGAGTTTACACCCTGCACTTTCTGTGCATTAGGCGAATCAGTACCAGATTCAAATCGAAGAATTCCAGAGGAAGCTCAAGGCTTTGGGTATGATCATATTGAGCAAACTTGCGGTGGATATGAAGAAGCTTTACTTAGAGTCGACGAAAACGAAGAAGCCTGCTCTGCCGGAAGAATCCTTGCCAAGGTATGTGGGTGCTCCATACCTGAAACAGCATGTTCTCTGTGTCAAGGAGGAGAGCCGCCTTCGAATCCCTACCGAGAATATCAGTGGGCTTTCGGTACAATCTCAAACACAGAAACGTTTGTTCAGCTCTCCGAATTTGTAACTTTCAAGAATGGCCATTCATGCGAAATTTCAGATTCGTTCTTTAGTGCTGTTTACGACATTGATGATGATGTTTGCTATTGGAATCAGCTGGTTCGAGGAACTTCTTGTGGTTGCTCGGGAAGCATCAATACGAAAGTCATTGCCCTTATCTGGACCCAGCGATGCTCTGGCTTGCTTTCATTGATTGGGTCAATATCCATCATTGTGTTTGTACTCAGGAAAAATAAGAAGGCTCGATGGAACACGTACAACCAGATCGTACTGTCAATATCTATCTTTGATTCCTTGAGCTCCCTGGCATACGTCTTTGGTACTGCATTAACACCTGCAGCTCTAGGCGTATACGGCTCGGTAGGAAATGAAGCAACATGCAAGTTCCAAGGTAAGCCAGAATTCGGTGACCAACAACACGAGGGGTTCCATTTCCTTTCTTTCTTACTTAGCTATCTCCCACAGGCTGGTTGTTTCAGGTGGGCGTCACTTCTATCTATTACAATGTCGTACTTTGCTTCTACTTCCTGTTTGTGGTTAAGTACAACTGGAAAGAGCGCAAGTTCGAAAAGGTGAGAAAGTGGATACACCTGGCAGTAATCTTGGTGGGGATCGCAATGTCGCTGGCGATCATCCCTTTTGTGGCTGCTGACTGGCGATGGTGCTACGTGAACAAGCCCCCTCACTACGAGTCATGGTTACCGGGGATCTTCTTCTTCATTCTTCCCATTGGTATTTGCATGGTTGGAATGACGGTGCTGATGATCCTCTTTGTACGGCACATTCGTGAGGTAGAGAAGAAGTCACAGTCAAGACGGTTTCCTGGAGAGCAGCGGCGCTCGTTGGCAAATCGGACATTTTGGCAGAGTTTCTACTTCCTCGCAGCGTTCTACACTGTGTGGCCTATCCAGTTTGTGGCCTTCATCCTTCCACTGCTTGAGGAGTATTATTGGGTATATTTGCTTGCAGCAATTCTCGGTCCGCTACAGGGTTTCCTAAATGCACTGGTGATCTTTTACCGTGACCACACCTCGGTGGGAAAACGGATACTTCGCCTGCTTCGAATTGACCATGCGAAGGAGAGATGGAGCTCGATGTTTATGAAAAAGGATGCAACAGCGAGTAGCTCACGGGCTGGCAGGAACCTTCACAGGAACCTTCCCAGGAAGAAGAACGTTCCCAAGCACATCGACGAGGAGGAACAAGTAGGTTGCTCTCCAGTTCTGGTGGATTCGAGTGGACCGATGGCGAATAGCGAGGTGAAGCAAGATTTTACCGACAGTTTGAAGTCTAGCGAGGAGGAGAAGGTTGAGGAAACTGCTGTACCGGATGGCAACAACATACTGACTGGTCCACAGGACGGCGACGAGGACAATAAGGTGCAAAAGGTGCAAAAGATGCATGACGAGGAAGATGATGATAGCGAAGATGACGATATGCTCATTGGTCAATTCATGGAGAAGCTCGGAGAATCGAGCAAGCAACTCGAAGATGGAAACGACGGCGACGCCATCCTAGAGTATGCCGCCACCGCTGGAATCCTGGATGATTCGGATTACAAGTACTTTCACAGGAGATTCTCCAGTGTCTATGGTAGATGAACGTTTCCACTGGCGTGGCGGTCACGAATCCTTCAGAGTCGAGTACACGCCAAGCTAGTACATGCACAGGCATTGCGATGGTTATTAAGATTCTCCAAGGCAATGCTCCTAACCATCGCAGTATCCCGTGCACACGCCTGTCGCATTCCGTTTCCCACGCCAGTGCACTGCACATCGAGGCTATGCTCCTTCTATTCTTCCAATCTGTCGTTGCTTGCTGAGGTGTAGGAGCGCTTTCTTCAGCGGTGGTCTGTTCCTATGGTGTGCAAGTTGGCTTGAATACTATAAGGAAATCCTGGCGGAGTTCTTGGAATGCACAAATAAATGAAATCATGGATGATTCGGATTACAAGTACGCTATTCTTTGAAACGAGTGTCTATCGTAGATAGATAGGTAGACGCGGTACTACATGATATAATGAACCAAAAGGCCATTTTATGGTGCCGGGATGGTCAAGACGGTCTCTCTAGATAGAGGCAGGTGCAGTAGCATGCCTGTTGATTGCCAACTTCTCTTCTAGCAACTTTCTTACCCCATACGGCCAACGACCTCGGTTGTTGCACCGCAGCCGGTTGTAGGCTCATTGATGAAGCCTCGATATTTCTCGCGTCAGTTCTACTACTCGGTGTCGCGACAAGAGATCCACGTTAAAGTGAGTTCTGGCCCTTTTTCTTATTTTATATGTACTTGATTTCTTATATAAGTATCATCAACTATAAGTATGATGAAACTCTCTCACCCCTCAAACCTACAAACCTGTCGTCTCAACCATTTACTCTTCTGGCCACGCAGTATTCGTCACTTTAAGCAGAATCGCCGCATAGTTACCCGATGCTTCGTTGCGAATGCGGTCTTGGACAGTCTTGCCAAACAACTCAATATGAGCTGGTTGCACAAAGTTCATAATGTGTTGGTATCGAATGACACAGCAAGTGAGAAGCAACTCATCTGTACCCATACCAGCACATGCTGTCTTGACCAACTTGGCAACCTCTTCGTAAGGCTTGAGTTTCATGCCTACCAAGAACGAGCAAGCAGACTTCACATTGCCTGTCAGTTCCTTCTCCATGGCCTTCCAGAGGGCGTATCCATACTTTTCAGCGTAGATTTTATTGATCATGTCGAGGTACTTGGGAGGAGATGCGCAAATCAGCTTGAAGATACCTTTCTCATCGGTACCCCAACGACCTTGACCCTTGTCGTGCAACTCTTCGGCGTCTTCGACTGCCTTTTCTTGCGTGTGAAACTGTGGATCAAACTCTTCTTCACCAGCTTGAAGACAGTTGAAAATGATTCGTTCCATATTTCCATGCAATTCGTAGGCCAAGAGTTTTCCAAGATCCTTGGTGTACATTCGGTAGTACGTCTTCTTCAAGATCTCCATCTCCTTATTCGTACGTCCACACATGATACTGTAGATAATATTCGCACTGGCTCCTACTCCCTTGGTGGCCTTGCGAATCATGGCGCATTCGGCTTCATGCGGTGGTAGTCCCAAGAACTCCATGGCAGTTCCAAAGTCATTGCTCTTGACGACTCCTCCAAATTCCTTCTTCATGAGGGCATCAAGACCCTTGCCTTCTTCCAACTCCTTGAAACGAGCCGCCAACTTGTAGCGTCCTTCCGCCGTATGCGAACCCAAGGCTTCAATCACTTTGGGCTTGTCAGCACCAAAACCCTTGCAGGCGGCGACAATATCTTCCACATCAGTGTCAAATTCATGACCATAGCCGACATCGGGGGACAAATCATTGTCGTGGACAATGGTGGGGTATAAATCAATCGTCATTGTTGTGGTGGTTTCTTCTTCTTCTTCTTCTTTTTATGAATGAGCAGAAGGTCCGTTGTTCGCTTTTTTAGCGATGGAGATCTTCGTGCTACGAGCTACTGACACGTTTACCGAGCAGAAGCATGTTTCTACGCATGATTCACGTTACAGTGATACTGTGAGACTGTGAGTCTTGCGATGTACGTCCGTCGACAGATTGGCTCGTGCTTTGTTATGTTCTCAGAGCATCCTACCTGCAGTCAGTTGATCGCGCTTGCCTTGCCTGCAGCTTGAGCAACATTAGCTTCTGGATCTCTATGAAAAAAATCGATGAAATCCATTACAGTCTCTCTTGGCTTCAGGGAAGAGATAGCAAGGATGACTGACGAGCAGAAGAAGACGAGCATCAACAGTGTACCGGTAGTAGGGCAATTTGTGGACACGACAGGAAAGCCTGCTGCAAGTATCGCTGCTACCGGTGCAATAATTGCCTTGGTGGCTGCTGCTGACCTCTTCCTCTATCCAGCAAATGACGACAAGAACTTCTTCATCAGCTAGCGAGAGAGACGTCCAAATACTACAGTGCCTAAACTACCGGTACCGGTAAAAATCACAGCGCCAGCCTCGCCGCGCGCGGCCATGCGTTAAATTCTCCACTGGCGAACTACGTACTATCAGGTATACAGTAGAGTAGAAGCCTAGCACATGTACCAGGTAGAAGCCGTTAGACGAAACACATCAAACTGGCCAAAACATCAAACGCGAAAAGTTGATGATGTCGCATTGCATTCAAGGTCGTCGTCAGAACTCGGAACATTTAATCGCCTTGCACCACCATACCATCACCAGCCACCATGATGGAATCCAAAGGACCCCCCAAGGGAGGAGGACACCGGCGGTCCACCGGTGCCAATACGGTGTCGTTTGCCATGGAGGATGGTCCCATGTCGACGACGAAGGCCTTGATGGTTTCCATTGTCGTTCCTCGATTAGTGGCCACGTCCAAGCTGGACCTGGAGGACGAGGACGCGACTGTCGCCACGACAACCACAGCGGCAACCGGAAAGTCAATTACTTCGACTGCGATGAAAGCGATGACGACAAAGAAACCCGACGCTGAAGTAAAGACTAAGGAACCAGGGACACCTCCTGCAATGCCTGCTGCATCTTCTATCCAAGAAGTGTCCAAGAAAGTGGTTGAGAAACTTACAGGGAGCACAGTCTCTTCCGATGAGAAGATTGTTGAAGAAGAGAAAGAAGAGGAACCAACCCCCGAAGAAGCCGCTCATGTCGTGGTCAACTACCATAAGCCTGAGGAGAATGAAGTCAACGTGGAGGCACTGTTGCGTCTGACGCTCAAAACGCTGTTGGAAGAGTGGCACATGTTGACGATTCCCACGTATACTCGCACTGATCGACACCTTTCCCTCCAGGGAGCAGAAGCAGTAGTAGAAGCAGGTGATGGATGGATCCAGGTTCAATTCATGGCGCGCACGACTTCCCTTGCTGTGATTTTGGATCGACTGGAACGCATCGGTGTTGGAACCAACTGTGGTAGTTTGTCGGTCTACAAGGCAGAACTTTGTCGTACCACCAGTGCTTATGCACAAGCACCAGTTGAGGAGCAACCATCATCGGAAACATCCTTGTCGGGAAGCGAGCGCAGCAAGGATTCCAAGGATTCTGCTAGACAGGGCTTCAGTACGAGACTGGCTGCGACACTCGAAGGCTCCGAAGAAGGAGAGGAGGTTGTTGATAGTAAGCAGTTGATGCAAGAACGTGCGATTGAGGCGGCCAAGATGGAGTGGAAGAATGCCGCGACGCGTCTTCGGATTGAACAAGTGCGAGAACAGATTGCGGAACAAGCAGCCATGACCTTCGACTACATGGCACTCTTGACCATTGCTAGTATTTTGGCTGGAGTCGGTCTCATTACCAACAATACGGTTGTCATTGTTGCGTCCATGTTGGTATCCCCCATCATGGGGCCAGTGCTTGGTACGTAGTCACTACAGTGTCGCGCTTGATTGCACCATCGCCGCATGCTCAATACGAACTGTTGTCTACCACAGGTCTCACATTTGGAAGTCGTATTTTTGATTGGCCTCTGGTCTGGCGGTCTCTAGCCAACGAAACGTTGTCACTTTTTGGATGTGTATTCATTGGAGCATTAGTGGGGATCTGTGGCTCCTTTACATCGCTTGCTGCCAACGAGTGGCCCACAAATGAGATGCAGATTAGAGGCGAAGCCACTGGTTTGATCACAGGTATTGCCATTGCGATCCCGTCTGGTATGGGCGTTTGTTTGTCCGTCTTGGGCGGAAACACGAGTAGTCTTGTCGGAGTCGCCATATCTGCGTCGTTGTTACCTCCTGCTGTGAATGCAGGTGTCTGCTTTGTTTTTTCCTTCTTTCTTGCCGTTGGAGCTGTGGAGTCAACAGAAAACAAGACTGCTGAAGAGTTTGCGATCATTGGATCGATATCCTTCGCCCTGACAGCACTGAATATATTCTGTATCTGGGTCTCTGGACTTATTATGTTTGAAATCAAGGTAGGTTTCGAGAATGCGGTTTGGATACGCCTGTCTGTCCACATTCTGCCCTCACAGATAGTGCTTGCTTCTTTAGGAAGTTGCTCCAGCCAAGGCGAAGGGTGCGTTTTGGGCAAAGGATATCAAGGTGGCAAGAGAGCTCAATAAGGGTACTGGCGAAAACCCACCACCCGTCGATATCTCTATTATTAAACATGGTATCAAGTCTGCGCTTGCCAAGGAGAATTCTACTTCTAATGTCAATGAAACGGTTGTCTTTGGTCCTCAACCATTGCCTGTCGCCAGTCCTCGAGGTGGCAGAAAGTGGATGAGGAAGGCATCATCTGGTAATCTTGATGAAGCCTTTCCACTTTCACAGACTCCGGAAACTACCAATCTGAGTCAACGAGGAGGAGGGGGCGCAGGAGGAGGTGGTCTCGCAGCGATGTTCGGATCCTTGTTTTCTGGTTTTGGTGGAAGTTCCCAACCTGCTGCAGTAGAAGAAGACGACAATGTCCGCTATGTTGGTCTCGAAGACATGGCAGCCCTACTAGGGTTCGACAAGGAGGACGACGACTACTACGCTGATCACGAAAACGTCGCCAATCATATTGGAACTGGTCGGTACATCTAATGCTCACGTCGCTGTGATAATGTCAAGCCCCCTCGGTGCACAAACTATATAAGTTGGAGGGCTGCTAGAGTGGTACTGTATGTAAGTCCCTTTAGCTCGTATTTTCGAATACTAGACCTATGCGTCACGTCTTTCGAGTTCGCCAGTACATGTAGCATCAAACGTCTACGGCACCTGTCTTCCAATTGTTCACTTATATCACGTTATCGTATCATCATCTCTCGTTGTGTGTACCTCCTTGTTGTTTTAAACTGCACCATGCGTCAACATGACATTGGCCACACGCAAGAATCCAAGAATATTGGCACCCGCAAACAAGTCTCCTCGCGCATTGAATTCTTGTGCCGTCCTCTTGACATTGCCGTACACTTTCTTGACTTCTTCTTGCAGCATTTCATCTGTCGCATTCGTACCCAAGGCATGCACAATGGCAGGTCCCGTCATGGTCATGGTGTGTGGTCCATAGGCCAAGCCACGCTTTCGAAGCGTCGTGCGGGCCTCGGGGGTCACACAGGAAGCTCCACCCTCAATGACACCCAAGCAACCATTGTCGGCCAACTTGTTGACAGCCTCCGCAGTAATGTCATTCATGGCACCGCAAGGGAAACATAAATCGCATTCAATGTCGAGAATATCTTCAGGGTCGTTGAATTGCGCCGAGGTTGAGGAAATAATGTACCGTCCCAGCAAGGCACCACGTTCCTCCTTGATTTTGATAATCGTCTTGAGGCGACCCGTATTGATACCATCAGGTTCGTACACGTGGCCACTTGCGTCCGAAAAGGTCAAGGGGATGGCTCCATACTTTAGCAACTTCTCAGCAACAGACCGAGCGACCTTGCCAGATCCGATAATGAGACAACGTTTGCCCTTGAGAGTTTCGTTGCGGTCCTTGAGAATTTCATTGGCAAAATGCACCACACCAAAACCAGGAGCCTTGAGCAGTTATTGTTGTTGTTGTGTGGCGAAAGGGTTAGAGAATGAAGTACGGGTCAAGTCAGAATGATACAATCTACCGCGAGCATAATACATGATGTAACTTTCTGACAAACACACACCTTGTGAAATGTAGGATTCGAAAAGGACAAGAAGGGTCTTCCGGATGCACTGCTCTTGAGGTTGATACGCTTGTACTGTCCAAACAAGTATCCCATTTCTCGTTCGCCGACTCCCATTCCCATCCAGGGACTGTCGGTGTCAGGACCCACATACTTGGCCAACTCCGTCATGTACGACTGACAAAAACGCTGCATTTCCGATTCCGACTTGTCAAAGGGATTGAAATCCGATCCACCCACCGCAGCACCTAAATCAAAGCCCGTCAAGGCATTCGAAAAGACTGAATCAAAGCCAAGGGCCTTGACGACGGCCGAATTGACATGCGTGTTGAAATGAACTGGTCCTTCGTAGGGTCCCAACGAGGACGAGTATTGAATGCGAAAGCCACGATTCATGCGAACCACACCAACATCATCGGTCCAGGCCACACGGAATTGAATGAATCGCTCGGGTTCCATGAGAGTCTTGCAGACAAAGGCATACTTGGGGTTGCGATCGAAAATGGGGGCCAGACATTGCATGGTGGATTTGAGAGAATCAATGAATTCGACTTGTTGAGCATCGCGGCGCTTGGCTTCATCAATCAAGAGATTGGCAGCCTCGAGACCTGTCTTGAAGCGTACATCACCCTGACGTCGAAAGAGAGGTTTGTTTCTCCAGGACTTGGAGATTTTCATCGTTTGATGGACGCCTTCTTCTCTCGTAATCAAGGATCTTTGAGCCGTCTCGGAGCTACTGCTCGAGAGGGCTCTCGTTGCTGTAAAGGAGGCATGTCTAGGGGCTGCGACGGATCGTCGCAACAGAACGTTCATGGTCATCGGAGGGCGGGGTTGGACGGGGCTTTGACTGTTGCACTTGCAATGTTCCAGTTATCGCACTACTTGAAACAGAACAGGTCGCCACCAGAATTCGGATCTTTTGATGTGACGCCTTTCTTGTTGATGTTGTTGTACAAAGATGCGGTTGAGGCACAAGCAGAAGTATTCAACTGTGCAGATTCCACATTCCAACGGTGCAGATGGTAATTTCCGGGTCCGCGAAAAGATACAAGAGATACTTGACATCCGAAGAAGCACTGCCACAACCGAACACGGAACCTTTGCTGGCGCACTATCAATTTGGCCAAATTGATGGCGCATCATGATGTACATCTCATGGGTCTTCCCCTTCCTCCTACTCCATGTGGCCTGTGCCTTTCTTGGCGTTCACCACAGGGCTGAAACTCGACCAACAGCAACAAGAGCATATCCTTCTAAACTATCGGCTGCTGCTGCCTCACAGTGGGAGTCTCATGTTTCGACTCATGCAGAGGCCGTGAGAGCCTTTGATACAATCATGGAACAAGTTGGCTACGACAAGAAGTATGACTTGGCGTTCTTGTTTGTGGGACAAGCTCACGCTTCCGAGTTTGAATCGGTGGTTCAACACGCCACCAAGTCAGCGCCGCTGCACAATAATAACACGCAACTGATTTCCATTCTCGGTGGAGGAGTGATTGGAGAGAACGTCGAGCTAGATGAAATGCAACGACCTAGCATGTCGCTGTTACTCGGAAACATCCCAGAAGGAGCCGACGTGGAGATTATTGAATACAGAAGTAGTAGTAGTAGTAATACTGCGTTGGAGCTGGGCGATGCTGATTCCTGCCTTGTCTTTTGTGATCCCTGGGTTCCAGTAGAAAAGCTGCTATCGGAGGAACAAGGACGAGTCATGGCGGGTGGAATTTCCTGTCCCACTCGTGCTGATCAAGTCTCTCTTGCCATTAACGATCGACCCTTGCCGCCCCAGGGATCACTGATTGGTGTGGGATTCTCCGGTGCTCTCGGGTTGCAGACCATGGTAGCTCAAGGATGTCGAACCGTTGGAAGCATCTTTGAAATTACCGAATGCGAAGGGAATCTGATTACTACATTGGATAACAAACCAGCCTTGGAGGTTCTCGAAAAAGTCGCCAACTCGGTATCCAAAGAAGAACAAGAACAAATCAGTTCGGGGTTGCTGTGTGGCATTGCCTCAGCAGCAACAGCAACAGCAGCTGGCAACACGGACGACTTTTTGAGTCGCCAAATCATGGGATTTGCACCTGCGCAACAAGCCATTGCCGTGGCCACCATTCATATTCAAAAAGGCGACCTCTTTTGCTTTCAAGTCCGAGATGGAACAACGGCGGAACAAGATTTGAAGCTCATGGTGGAACGCGCCAAGACGGCTCGACTCTTTGACAACAACAACGACGCGGAACCAGTGGCAGCCCTGCAAATATCTTGTGTTGCACGAGGTCGAGGCATGTATGATGGTGTTCCGAATGTAGATTTGTCTCATGTCAAGAGATTGGTTGACGACAAGCATGTCGTCGGGGGCTTCTTTGCGAATGGAGAGATTGGACCAGTGGGGCTGGCTGGATTTTCGACGGAGACAAATGACAAGTCGTATCTGCACTCTTTCACAACCGTTGCCGCGATTCTATGCGAGTATACAAGTAGTGGCTCGGGCAGTGACGATGCCAAGAAAGAAGAAGAACCATTGGATGCGTGGGGGTGAACCGTCCGGCGTTAGCTTGACAACTTGTGTGCCTGCTACCTGCTAGCTACACTTGAAGACGATGCGCCACTAACAGAGGACAGGAAGTCAGGAAACACTGAATCGACCGCTCCTCAATAAGCAACTGATGAAGAAAGACACGCACCACGAAATTGACTGTGCCTAGACTCTGAAGTCTCTAGATATGATCCAAACAACGCTCAACAACCTGGTAGAGATGTAGTCGTGCTGTAATGAGGCCAAGATTCCTGCTAGCAGCACCAACGCGCTGCTCAACCGCATCTGCAACTCGGGACTATCCATCGGTATAACTCTAGAGTGATTCCTACGTGAAATTTGCGATTAAAACAGGCAGAAAAATTAATCGCACAAAGGATGCAGTAACGCTTGCCAACTATGAAGTTAGATCTATTAGTTCACCCATGATTGAGTCGTCCTCCTCGATCTCCTCCTCAGAAGAATTGACGGGTTCCTCATCAGCAGCCTGGGCAGACGTTTGTTTCTTTTTCTCAGCTTCTTTACGAGCCCGAGAGTACGCGTCAGCCAAGTTGCTTGCCTTGAGCTCATCCAATATCATCACGTTTGCCTGCATGAATAGATCTATCATGTCGTTGTCGTCCGAACTTAAATGCTCGACGACTTCCGCCATGATTTCACAAATTTCAGTATTCTGGGCAATGAGCGCGTAAATGAAACCGTCTTGGACTTGTCGAGCAGCGGCTCGCTTACGCTTCTTGGCCTTGGTGCTGCTCTTGTACTCGTTATGTAGAGCATCGCGCAGTCCCTGTCCAATCTTTTCGCGAATGACTCGTTCCGAGGCAATGCCAAACAATCCAGTCTTGCGATCTTGCTTGACAAAGTTGCCGATTCTGCGTACTTGACTGATAATATCGGAAACGACTTTGGATTTGCTTTTCTTGGCGGTTGCATTGGAGTAGGCATCAAATTGTTCGGCCAAGAGTCTGCGAAACCGTTTGTTTCCAGGGTGCTTGAATGCAGCCCGTCCTCGGGCTATGATAACATCAAATTCATCAGGCTGGTTGTCGAGAGGATTTGCTGTTAGAGTAGTATCCGTGTTATTTTGGTGCGCTGCCGCTGCGGCTTCTGCCCTCGTCCTCAGTTCTGTCATGATAGTAGTAGGAGACCTCCTCGAGGAGTCGAGCAACTCCTGAATATCGCAAAGCTCCATATTAGTTCTTGGGTTGTTGTTGCGGTGTGGTGCATATGTAATAATCATTGCTTCTTCTTCAGGAGGGTTGTGTTTGGGTTCGTTGTTTCAGGTTGATCTTTTTGTGAGAGAATGAATCAATCTGGAAATCAAATAAATGTAAAAATACTGGAAACAAAGCTTGGGCGTGATAATACACAAGCCATTCGGGCTAAGTAAGTTATGCCAAAACCTTGGTCGCATGAGCAATTTGGCTAGAAAAAGCGAAGTCTCTCTTTGACTGTATGCGCGTTTCAGAAGACACTGCATGCTATACTAGTAGAACGTGCATGCGTAATACGCTTGCACGTTCTACTACGATTTGCGCACGT